>JAOYSI010006016.1:17650-45092 GCA_025775065.1 Hiodon alosoides | reverse complement strand
ATAAATAAATAAATAAATAAATAAATAAATAAATAAATAAATAAATAAATAAATAAATAAATAAATAAATAAATAAAAGCCGAAACGAATACGAATCATTGTCGGGGCCAAAGACTATGTACCAGTTAATTCGGTATAAGTAGTTTTTATCCTCCCAATCTCTTGGAATCCACAAAATAACTAAGACCATTTAAAGATGATCAGTCACAGGAAACTGTAGTTAGCTGAGAAGTATTAAGAAATAATTTGTTTTATTACTCCTAATTGTTGAAATAGTGTCCAAGCTGACGATCCCAATTAATCGTCCTGAATATAGCTAACTCGGTCCCTCAGCCCATTTTGCATTGCTGAAGTTGAGATGTTCGTAGGGGTTGATTCAAGAACATATAGTATTGTTGTAAGATGCTAAATAGTCAAAAATAATCCTCCTTAGTAATTAGGGGGCAGCCGTAATCTAAGGCAGTCGTGACTTCTGAGAGATCGTTCTAGGGAGGGACATCTGTCATATTACGGCAATTTAAAAACGTTTTTTCCACCCACTAATGTCTCTGGCAAAAGTTTCATTAAAGGGAAGCATCTGTGAAATTTTGTCCAAATGCTGTGTTCCTAGCTGTGTTCCTAGCGACAGTCATCGGAGTAAAGACCGTATCATGTGAAATAGAAGTGTGTTATGAAGATATAAATAATTACGTAAAGGACAACATTCAAATATAATGCAAAATTGCACACACACGTAAGCAGAGATCATTTTGCATTTTTTATTTATTTACCAAGGCTGTGTGCCCTGCGTTCCCAGTTGCGTCATTTGTTACTAATCAACTGAAAATGTTTGCACTTCCGTAAATGAGTGGCACGATCACATCCAACACAGCACACCATTCACTGGGACCTCTGCAAAGGGAGCATTTTAAAGTCGCGTGAAAATAATTTGGCTTCCAGCAGTGAATCACATCCTCATCCAAAAAATATCTAGTCAGCTAGATAATCTTGAAATATACAACTTGAGGGGATGTTATTATTTAGGTGACAAATGGCCATAAGAATATTTATAGGGGCACAAGGCCAAACAAGAGAGTGATTCTGTTGCCAGACGAAAAACTTATGTTGTTATATAAAGTCTATACTTTAATTAATAAGGTTTTTCTGAAGAGCGTCTCTGTGGGTTTAAAAATATATATGTCTAAAATTGTTTCCCTGCTGTGGTCTGCTCGAAAACGCCAATAAAAGGGGACACAGGCTGTCCTCCGTTCCCTGCATCTGATTGGTTGTAAGTCAAACAGGTGCTGTTGGTGAAAGAAAGAATAAAATAAACGTTAAATAAAATAAATGAATAAATAAAAAATACCCCCAATGTAAGGAGCGAAGAAGACAGAAACATAAAATAATCCTTATGATTTTTTTTTATCGAGTACCGGAGCGCGCGCGCGCACGCACACACACACAAACATACAATGATTCGAGTTCTATGCAGAATCCAATCACACATTTATTAGAAGCAGGCAAATGAGTGCATGTGAAGAATGAGTTGTTTACAGACTACACACGAAAAAATTGCATCCTACAACATCCACTCTCATACTGTCCCTTGAGCAAGCAGGGGTTTATTACTATTAAATGAGTTTCAAATGTTTTTGCCAGCCGAGCATGAATACTCGCCTATTTGATTCCACATAAAAATACTGAACTTTGCAGGATGGCCAGGAAAAGAATACTATAGTCAGTATTACTCGTTTTATTGTCCTAGATATGTGTATTAGCCTGCTTAGAAAAGTATTCAAGCTGACAACCACTTGAGCCAGTTAATCAAATTTAAAAACATGGTCGACATGAGTAAAATATGTATCAAGTCCAGACAGAAGACTTTAAAAGATATACAATTGAAAATATAATGACATAATAATTGATTAATACATTTAACATCAGGCAAAAATGAAGATGTTAGATATTTTTTTAAGAATTATTAATTCTAGGTAATGTTAATGTCATATAGAGTTAACTTTTTGGAGACTTCTGGAATGATTGCTTTTTCACTATGAATAGGCTACGATTAAATGACTGACCACTTGATTTCAAACAACAGACAGTCATAGCATCTCGAGCCTCTGATGTATGCTTGTGAAGAGAGGAAAGTGAAGGACAAGTCATACGTAATGCGTCTTTTTGTTTCTTCACCTATTTGCTATTGCGCAAATTTCACAAGATTTTTGTCTAACTTATGCCTACCAAATTATTACGGGCATGCGCGGCGGTGGACTTTTTAATTTTTCTCTTCAATTTAGCAGCAGTTTTGTTTAGCTTTGATTTTCTTAACATCTTGGGCATCATTCTCAGCATATCTCGCGGAGCGTACATGATCCACTTCGTGATGTAGCCCTGCAGATCTTCAGTAGAAAGACGCTCACTGTCTGCGAGCAATTTCTTATCACCGAAGTGAAGGAACTTCTTCGCAAATCTGAACAACTTCTTTGGGTTAATTTTCTGATGAGTGAAGAAATCTGGAAGAATTTTTCGGATTAACTCGATTCCATCTGGAAAGTAGGTTTTATATTTAATTAGTAGTAAACATTGAAATTGTTATAATACTTCCATAGCTAGGTTTTGACCCGTACAATTATTCCACAGACATAAACGTTTTGACGCGGTTTCGTATGTGAATCAAACTGATGCTATACTTTTGAAACAGATCGTCTCACTGCGGTCAACATTATGTGACAATAATTGTGTCGATAATAAGCAAAACGTGAGATGTTTATCGCACCATCGATGGTCTAGGAATATACTGTGATTGTATAGAGTAAATATACATTACCGTCGAGGGTCTCTTCGAACGAGGCGCAAATATTGTCATGCCAGACAGTGCCGTTGAGGACGACCCGATGTCCTCTAGCCGCGCAGTCAGTGTGCTTCACACAGGCTGCCGTCGGGGAAATGACGGAGGAGTAGTAACCACGTGGACACTTCTCACATTTGTTGTTGTTATGAGCAGACCCTATAGGATATGTCCAACAGTCAGCAGGTTTAACCAGCCGAGACAAGACATCTCGTTGGCATTATTGCGCAGCACTGTATTTTGAGTGAAGACGAACGGACGACTGCTGCTCCATACAACTCGTGCATGAACGTAGAATATTTAAATATCTACATACAACTTTCAAAATATGTTTACCTTTTGCTAGAACGCTTACCTTTCGATTTGACTCCATATCCCGTGGGACATTCCGCGTGCTTCCTGCAGAACTCCAAATGCCAGTAGTAGCCCTCTTTGCATTCGCACACCTGGTTGTGGAAAGGGGAACATTCCACCTTGACTATTTGGTTCTCCCCGCAGGTGTTTCTGCAGTACAAGCACTTGGTCAGCAAGTTCCAGTGCTGGGTGAAGTGGCGAGGCGAGCAGGGCGCACATTCGGTCTGCTTCCTGGCACTGCAGTGTGCACGCAGGTGGAATCCCGCTGGACAGCGGTCACAAGTGAGCATACGGCCGGTGACTGCATCCCAATGTTGGTACGTGGAACTGAGTTCCGTTAGAGCTTCGGTACCCTCGATGAATAATAACATCGCTGGTATAAGCAACTAGGGAACGGAAAACATGCCATAACTGGTCAAATTTACATATTGTGACGTAGAAGTAGAATTAGAAAGAGCTTTATTGCCAAACATTAAACCTTTATAAATATAAATATAAAAATATGGAATAACGTGCAATTTTTCCGGATTTGTATTGTAGACCAATTTAAAGTCGCCTACACAGGTATAGTCTGCCAGTTAATTGAACGTTTCCTGACAGTGCATGCTTTTAATAGCAAACTCACCATTTTTACAGACAGTTCTTCTTTCGTTGTGGATGTGGTTGAGCTCTCGCGCTTAACCTTGTATGCAGTATAACTCCCTTGGTCGCTGCTTTCTTTGACAAGTTTCTCAGGAAATAATCTAACTTGCTTTCGTCAGGCCAATCACATTCCCTCTATTGTCAGAATGAGCGGTCTTAGTAACAGCACTCTTTATGCACTCACTGTCGTCACGGTTTGCGTGTGACTTTTTAAATAGTCAAAACTGTGACGTAAACAAATAGATGACACTTTAGTTTTCAAAGTATTTATTTAAATTGTATTGTAACAAAATACAACAACATTTTACTAAGATGTTCTAGAATTAAAAATACACATCCATCTACTTTTCAAAATATTTCATAAATACATTAGCAGTTTATTTTCTAGAGGGAAAATTTGCCGGTGTGAATAAAAACAATCTAAAGTTTTCAATCTAAAGGATTTTCAAATATTATTTGTCTATTTAGAAAGTTGGTTACATCCGTCCAATATATAGGTATGGACGAGTATGGACATTTCCAAAACAGTTGTGCCTCGTCAGAAGACTCGCAAATTCAGCGAAGATCTATTCATACATTGAACTCCTCCAAATTTATTTTAATTGGGTTGCATCTTCTAAGTATTCTAAAGTACCCCTCTTTAACTTTATTTTCAAGTAAGATTATTCCAGAAGAATTCCTAAGAATTGTATGTGGTATGTATGCAGTTAGTAAGCACAAGCCCCAAAGGTAGTATTTTTTTTTTTTTTTAAGCGCGATACATATACAAGGCACTACCCTTTACCACCTAACTCTTCAGATTTGGACACCATCTGGACAAATGTACACAAGGAAGCAGTCTACACAAGATAATCGGGTCGCGATAAACTTTAATAATTTCGGCAATTTCCTTTGCATATCGATACTCATTATACACTCACAATCTATACGGTAAATACCACTGTAACTTCTACGTAAAAGCGCTCCTTGTATTAGGTTTGCTAATTTCCCGCCCAACCAGGATTACGTGCCACCTTTGTTAATCCGGGAAACTACGGAGCAACAGGGAGTGACTGCATCAAACAGAAAAATCGACTAAAGAAACACAATCCAGAACGTTAATACTATG
Source organism: Hiodon alosoides (assembly GCA_025775065.1). Lineage (NCBI taxonomy): Eukaryota > Metazoa > Chordata > Actinopteri > Hiodontiformes > Hiodontidae > Hiodon > Hiodon alosoides. The sequence goes on along the minus strand of JAOYSI010006016.1, from coordinate 40,158 downwards.
GGACAGTCCTAAACTCTATTGACCGATCGAGCTTGCGGTGGTTTAATTTAAAGTCATGAATACAGCGGAACAAAGAGATCCATATAGCATACCTTTAAATAACATAAACCGACTTGTGGGGCCCCCATCGTGGTTAGAAAAACGCGGTAAAACAGCCAAAAATCTATCGACGGGCGACGAAACATCGCAATTACTTCAGCTAAACAATCACAGGACTGTGAATTAAAAATAAAATAAAAATAGGAAGAAAAACCCCACAGAGTACGAACAATTGCAACAATTCTGCCCTCACCTCCACTACCGCATTGCATTGAATTTACAGCTTTAATACAATTCACCTAGAGAGGGAAGATAAACATTTAATACAGCTAAAGAATATGAAATACAATCAACCCTTTGTAGCGGGTCTGGAAAGGGCTATCAATAGTCTCAGTCACAATCAACGTGATGGGAATGATGAGAGTAAAGCAGTTTTCCTCTATAACTGGGGTCCCACTACAGGAAAGCAGTCATTACTAACGAGCCTGGACTCATTGTAAAATAACCATTTTTTAAAATTAAATAAATTACCCTTTTTTTTCTTCTTACATTCATGTAAGTTCCATTGAAACGTTCCCCTTTTTGATTCCAAACAGTCCGAATAATACAGAATGAAAAGCAAACACGTCATTCCTGTTTATTCTACGAGATCGCAGACCGTACTGCCTTCCTGCCAGTTTGGTTTCTCCCTTCCAGGCGAAAGCTAGTCGTTGTACCATTTGGAGTTGAGGCGCTTGTCCCCCACGTCGGAGAAGATCTTCTCGCAGGTCTTGTGGATGGAAGAGCCGGTGAGGATCCGGCTGAGCTTCCTGATGCCTCGGAGCAACCGGAGCGGGACGTCCCGGTCGCGCAGCCGGTGCAGACTGTGGGCCAGGGCCTTGGGCAGGTCCAGCTCTGCGTTCTGTATGCCCCACACGTGCAGCAGCCTCAGGACGCGCTGCTGGGGCCGGCAGGAGTCCACCGCCTCCCGCACGTCCTCGTCCCCCACCTGGACCCCCGGGAGGCTGTCTCTCAGGGCTTTCAGGTCACCTAGCGACAGGTTCTTCACGGCGACGCTTCGAGAGACCATCTGTTTGCAGTGGTTCACACCTGATGAACGGAGGAGACATTCCTTCATTAAGGACTGCAAATATACTTGGATTGTATTCGCCATGTGCAGTTTACACAGGGTCAAGTTTTTTTTAAATTAATATAGCTGACGCTCTTATCTAGAGTGACTTACATTAATATAAACTTTTGTTTTTATAAAGTAAGAGTCCAAAAGTAAGTAAGTAACTAAAGTAAGTAAGTAAGAGTCCATTCCAACTCGTATAAAACTTTACAGAACAGAACCCTCAGTCAGGGACTGTCTATATGAGGAAATTTATAAGTCAGGGAATGCCAATTAGTATAAGCTATAAGCAGTCTTGTATTCCAAGAAAGAAACATTATATGTTTAAAACAAATCTAATCACAGCATTTTTTTCCTTCCAATTTGACAAACGTAATATTCAATACTTTGCACTAAGAAAAGTTGCTATCCATGTAGCCTGACATGCACCATTTATTAAATATTTGTTAGCAACATTGTGATGCAGAAAACCTGCCTGACCTCTGATGATGCCAAAGAGCTTCTCCTGGTCCTTGTTCTTCTCCAGCCACAGTCTGATCAGCTGCAAGACCTGCTGTTTGGGGCTGCATTTCTTCTTGATCCACTCAACACTTTTCCTTTCCACCTTCTGGCCAGGCAGCTTGACCAGGAGAGCATCCAGCGGTGTTAGAGCGAGCCGCTGTGCTGATAGGACCTGAAAGATGGCCTCCTCGCACAGCACGGCGTCTGCAAAGAGGTGGAAGGCATTCACTCACACTGGAATTGACCAGCGCCTTACGCGTGTATGCATGAGTAAACGCAGTGTGGTAGCCCGGTAATATGTAAACGTAGCCAGCCGAATTTATTTTTGCTTTATTGCTTTCATTAATCCATCGTCAGAAAGCCATTTACTTTTTACGTACATTTTCCGTCTCCAAACACCCCTAGTTGATTCACCAAGGAACTGGACGGTTAGCCAGCTATGGTGGCAGAACTTTGGTTACCTGTGTGACATGGCACCTGTGGTTGGAAGCACCCAGGGGGGGTGTCCTTGCCCTTCTTTTCGCACACAGCGTTTTGTGTGGTCGTCCCAGGGCGAACAGTCACCATTCCCAGTCCACTGCAGTTCCTGTGTGGGACGCAGGGCTCTGTCGCTGAGGCAACACTAGAAAAGGAGCCCTTTGGACACTTCCCACACACTGTGTTGGTCTCTGGGGTGCCTAAATAATGATCAAAAATAATGACATAAAATAGATGGAAAAATGATAAACATAGATATAAAATGATACATCTACTCTTCCTGGCTTAATTAAATATTTCCTCCTTGACAAACTGACGGCATTTCACTCAACGACATCAAACTTTAACGTTAAAATCTGACAAAGTTCCCCCAATGCAACACCTTAGACTGCACCCCATGTTGAGCCATCCCCTGTTAACAACCCCCCCCCAACCTCCGAAAACATAGTTATCTAGTCAATCAATGATAATTTTCCACAAGCCACAGCATAAGGTCTTTTCAACTTCAGCACAACAAACCATAAAGAACTGCGTGAGGGAGATTATGCAAACGGATGTGAGCTGGGTCTTTATCACATCTACAAAAGACCAATCTAGACACCTGTTCAACTGCTGAAAGAGCTTATGCAAAACAAACATGAGTAACCAATAGCAACATGTTCCTTGGGGAATACATTTTCATCGACGCACACAGCAGGCAGTTTGATCGAAAAAGTAAGGGTGGAGAAGAACTATAGTTTAAAATCAAAGTACAATCACAAACTTAAAATCTGATTTTTCAATGTTCTGATTACGTGCGTTTATTTAAGACTGGAAAGCTGTCCGGAAAACTCTAGAAGAGCTACTCGAATGAATCTGTGGGTTGACGAGCACGCACCGAGCACGGTCACCCCAGAGCCAGGCGGACAGGCAGTGTGCCGGACACAGAACTCCACCTCCAGGTAGTGCCCGGGCAGGCACTGGCAGAGCCGGTCCTGGGTGAGGTTGCACTCCTGGCGCACAAACTGCCTCTCCTTGCAGACAGCGGTGCAGTGTTGGCAGGCGTCGCCCCAGTGCCACTGCTCAGAGAACTGCCGGGCGGGGCAGGGGGCGCAGACGGTGGGGGTGCCAGGACCGCAGTGTCGCCAGAGGGCCGTGCCAGGTGGGCACTGCTCACACTGGTACACCTCATTGGTGATGGGGTCCTGTCGCCGGTACGTGGGCCCCTGGCGGACTGCCCAGCTGAAGGAAACAGCCAGCAGCTGTGGAAAAGGAGGCATTAGAACAAAATAAAAAACACTCACTCAGTGGACATTGCGACTGGACGCTTTTGCAGAAGGTTCACATCGCTGAGGAAGTACAGTTGGTGTGTATTAAACTGCACAGAAATCCCTCCGTTCTGACAGAGGTGAGAGAGCGTGGGGCTCCGAATCCAACGCTCTGACGGAGGTGAGAGAGCGCGGGGCTCCGAATCCAACGCTCTGACGGAGGTGAGAGAGCGTGGGGCTCCGAATCCAACGCTCTGACGGAGGTGAGAGAGCGCGGGGCTCTGAATCCAACGCTCTGACGGAGGTGAGAGAGCGTGGGGCTCCGAATCCAACGCTCTCACGGAGGTGAGAGAGCGCGGGGCTCTGAATCCAACGCTCTGACGGAGGTGAGAGAGCGTGGGGCTTGGAATCCAACGCTCTGACGGAGGTGAGAGAGCGTGGGGCTTGGAATCCAACGCTCTGAGTCACGATGTACAGCTGCATCCATGACCGAGGATCACTGAGCAGCCAGAAAAGATTGGAAAACATTGACCTGAAATAGCCCCCAAGACATCTCCTCAAGACATCCTGGCTGCCCCACAAGCTCTCAAGCTTGAACAATAGGAATGCCTGGGATAGCTAATCAGCTCAACATGGCAAGCGATTAGGTCAAATTATGTTAAAAATCACATAATAGCATGAGTACTTATTCCATGGTACTAAATTCTACAAAGATAGTATAGTAGATCTAGTAGCCTATAGCTCACATTACTGCTAATGAATTATCCTGCGCTAATAAACGAATACTTCTCATTTAGTTTGCGTACATTACCCACCAGGCATCACACCACCACGAGAGAATAGCACACTCTCACAATCCTTATCCCTAGGCGTGTTGTGAGGATTTGATTCTATCAACGTTCTCAAGCTGAGTAAGGAGTGGTTTCAAAATGAAAATCCCCTGACATCGTCACCCTCCTGAGAAATGCCAGCCAGGTGATTTGACAGAGAGTTAAAGCTGAAAGTGTAGCTTAGTGCGTTGGGATTCGGGAAAACTACGAAACTCCTGTCTGGTTTCTGGAGGATGACATCACCTTCTGTCCTCTTCGAGGAGCTCCAGTACAGTAGCAGACTAAATAATGACCCAGTGTAGATCACCGTGTCCCTTACACTAATTTCCCTGCACTTAACCACCAGAACTGTTCGTTACTATCTGGGAGAGCTGTTCTGTCTTGTGTACACCTGGGAAAAAAAACATAAATTCCATCTATTATAAAAAAAATCTGATTCTAAGACTTACTGTAGGGCTATGAACACAAGTGAACTTTTCATATCTTGGAGCAGTGACTGGTGCTTAATGACGCTGCTCTTTCTGTCCTCGAGTTTTACATCCCACTGAAGTAGTGAGGTCACAACCGATTATAAGTAAGATGCTACTGTGTCCCTCCAGTAGCTTGAGGGACTTTCGTCATAACATCAGATAGCTGTACTGGGACTAATTTTAGCGTACTACAACAAAGCGTTGACTGCACGTTCCTCGCTGATGTTGATGCAAAGGAGGAAGTTATCACATCGTACAACATGACATTTTGTTCCTTCAGGGGAAAGCACTTTTTGAGCACAATCTTTCATTTAGTACAGCAAGTAATTTCAGTAATAAAATCATTGCTATGTATCCCCGACCATGTAATTCTCAATACTGCACATTTCATGTTAAAAATGGAACCATCTGGACATGCGAAAACAAACCATGAATAAGCACTAGGCCCTTTTTAACACAGATCCCTTGTTTGAATATCAGTGGTGACAAAAACAACACAGCTCATTGATTACTAGTTTGAGTGTCATATATGTCTAAGTGGAATTTATCAAAACATTTTAATCAGTTGAATGGTTTGAATTAAAATGTATGAAATATTTTACTTAAATATTACTACTGCTACTATTATTATTAGTAATAATAATAATAAATCATATTATTATTATTAATACTATATTTTGATTAGAAACAAATAATAGTTTTTATTCGATATAATAATAAAAAAATCCATGCAAAACTGACCTTCAAAAGTAAATCTGCGTTTATTGACATTGAGTAATAACCATGATTAACACAGCATAAGATATCGTGCGACAGATTAACAACGAAAAAGTAACGGATGTACCCCGATCTGAGGCTGAAACGTGAATAAAAACCTACCTCACTTTTTTAGCATCATGGGACAACCTGAGATAGACTGTCTGCTGCTTGTGATGTGACACATATCTACCCCTATTTGAACATACAGATGCAGAGATTTATGTACATAGGTAGATAACTACATCATTGTTGCCGTTTGACGATGTCAACGGTACTCACCACATGCAATTTCATGATTGAAGCCTGATCTCAAATTAACGCCACAAATCGTTCCTTCCAAGTGAAGTCCCTTTTAAAGAAGTCCATTTTCATACCAGACTTATAGTTAGAAAAAGGGGAAGAGAAATGTGACCAGCCCACTTGATGGGATTTCCATTCGCAGTGTTTCTTTTCTCCTAAATTTGCTGAATATTCCCGGAGTATCGTTGCTTAAAATACAGTCGAACCTACTAGCTGCTGTTCAAAATAAAAAGAAGAAAAAAACAGCGCCCCTTTAGTCGAGGCGCACTCGTTATATTGTAGATGAATTCCATCAGGGAGCCAATTATTATCTGAGCGTTCCAGTGTTTTAAATGACGCATGAGTAACAGTCTGAATAAGTTCGCTTCTTTTTTCATGACAGTACTTTTTTGTTTTTGTTTTTAGCGCGTTTGCTAAGAGCCTCATTTTCTGAACCACGATTTCATCAATCAGTCAACGTCTACGGGACACCCACCGCAGCATCACCATACTAGTGCCAACGCAGGCGGATCTCCGTAACGTTAGTAATTCGAGAAATTTGATAGGCGAAGGGGAATCGTGAGGAAATTTTTTTACAAAATAAACACATCAGACTATAAAATGTCAGCGTATAATTAGTCACTAAGGTGGCTGCTGGTGTCTGGAGAGTAAGGGATTTGTGCGGGCATGAGTCACATTTGATGACCGCTGGCTGTCTCAGGTACCTGTCTGGCTGCATGGCACCAGTCTTTATTCCAGAGCTTAGAGGCTTGCTTCAAAAGGGCATGGAGCATATAACAGGAACAGGACAAACTAAAAAAATAAAAATAAACAAAAATAACACACAGGTTACATAAATATGTTTGTGCTGTTGATTCGGTTGTTTGTATCAGTTTTTGGAGTTTGTGTGTGTTCGTGTGTGTGTGTGTGTATGACTGTGTGTGTGTGTGTGTGTGTGTGTGTGTATGACTGTGTGTGTGTGAGTGTGTGTGTGTGTGTGTGTGTTCGTGTGTGTGTGTGTGTGTGTGTATGAGTGTGTGTGTGTGTGTGTGTGTTCGTGTGTGTGTGTGTGTATGAGTGTGTGTGTGTGTGTGTGTGTGTCAATCCTTGGAAATTGGTCTCGCAAAGCCACTCCTCTGGGAAAGGTCTTGGTCTCCAGTGTGATGTTACACTGGCTGTTTCTGGGACTTTCCCCCGGTCATTGGCTCATGGTTCTTTGTTCTTTGTGATGCGCACTGGCTTCACAGTAAGTGTGTTACTACAGCCACAGCCATTAGTTATCCTCTGTTGCTTGTGTGTGTGTAACCCTCTATGGCGTCACCAAGAGGAGACTTTTGACCCAGCCAGGTGGCTGCTAGGCTGTAAAAGTCTGCAATCCCTGCTCCAGGTAAACGTCAGCAGGTCCAGGATGTTTTGCCGACGGCGATGTGCAGGTGTGTTTATGTTTTGGTTTGGGTTTTTTTGTCCCGGAAACAGAATAATATGTCAAATGAGCAATGCCTGTCAGCTGTCAAAGGACTCACTGTATTCAGGGGCATAATATCAACGCAAAGCTAGCTTTTATAGTCTCTTAGAATTCTAAACAAACGGCAATACCTTAGGGGAGAACTGCTGGAACAGTTATAATAGAATCCCTCACCCACCCAACACCCATCCACTTACACATGCCAACTAAAGCAGTTCTGCTTATTTGCAGAAAACACAGGGCTGAGAACATTGCTCTCCTTCCCCATTGTCTCCTGCTCTTATAGAGCATCTGCATGTGCTTGTGCTCGCAGTGAAACAGTCACCTGATCACAGACACTGCACAATCTGGCTCATTGACACCGCCATTCTCCTCTGTAAAGACCCGGAACAGAAAACCTTTACTGACAACTAACTCAAGGCAACAAACGGCCTGTTGTGATTAACTTCCTGCTTTTGAGACTCGGTTTTACACATGACTACTGCAGTTAGTTTATCATTCAACCAAAGACCTCCGAGATTAACAATGAGTCCTTTTTATGCTCTACTTGTCTTAGGCAGAAGATCATTTCTCCTTATTAAGTAAACACGAACGAAACTGAACGAAAATTCAGGCCAATTGCTATAGATTCCTCCAAACAAGAATCCTCCATAATATATTAAATTAAATGAATTCCAGTCATTCATCAAGTTATTTGATTAAATTAAAGAGGACGACCCGGACAGGGTATCCGCAAAATAAATATGGAGAAATGTGGCAACCTCCGTTCTATTTTCTTCTGCCTTAGTGACCCTACCCTTTGTGGATTTTTTACTTCAGTTTACTGTTTTAATCTCTCGTATTTCTCAAGTTCGAGCTATAAGTTTTTATTCGTATGAAGGGGTATGAGGGTGTCGCTAAAACTATATGGCTTCACGTGCTATTTTTAGTTATCCGTTTTTTGGCTGAGTATGTCTTTTTCACCTGGTAATGTTTTTGTACGGTTTCACACCTGGCGCATTGTCACTAAGCACCACACACCAGACACTTTTAATCAGCAGCGCATGGAAGTCGCGGGGAGAGAGAATGCCCAATCCACAGCCAAAGCCATCGTTTTAGGCTGGTACTTTTATTTTGTCTGGCTGTTCGAGGGTAGGGCATGTTTTGTCTAGTGCTTCAGGAACCTACCCTGTGGTTGTGGGCATGTTAATTCCATTGTGTAGCAAGCGAGGCTGTTGTCTTAGAGATATCATAAATAGTATAGTGTGTGTAACCTGTGTGCTTATTCACAGAATTCCACGGAGTTATTAACAAATTATTGACACACTTGTTAACGTGCATTTCAATCACTGGGAAAAAGGCTTGATTTGATCATTTGCTAGATATACTGCGACGTTTGGGATTATTTTATGTCAAAGGTGCTCTAATCTCAAGTAAGATATCTCATGATATTATTTTACAAAAAAACCTTTCCATGCAATTTGTTGAACAAATTAATCAATTTCAGCGGCACAGTAAAGCTGATGTGCTCGTAGTTTGATTTGCCAGGAAAAATAAATGTAGATTCAAGACGGTAAAAAGAAGGTTGTGTTTTGCGTATAAGGTTAGCAGGAAGAGTAGAGTAGATTTCGCCACACTGCAGACAAACAGCTGTTACCTTAAACCTTTGGGCAGTTTGGACGGTATTCTTAATCTATGGACAAAATTCCAAAAGACGTCAATGATACCCCAGGACATTTGCATCAATTGTATGAGTTCATACTTTTTCACTGAAGCATGAACCCTGTCTAAAAACTTGTTGACTTGATTTTGTCTGCAGCATGAAATAATTTTCTTATTTCCTTCTAGAAACTCATAGAAAAGGACTTTGAATAAATACACACACACGCTTATATAAATATATATTTTTCTTCCTGTATTTTTTGAGGCCTCAAACCACTGACTTAATTACAGATACGACATGTTTGCGTTACATTTGATGACCCCCCTAGTTGAGTCCCCTCAACACAAATAAACCCAACCATTACCCATATACCCTGCATAAGACACACAAAAACACAGAACCAACACATGCCACAAAAAAAGATAACATAAAAATGAATTAATAAAACGTAATGATAATAATCTAAGACAGGGAAAGCAGAAGATATTGATTTAGTCAACTGCAATGCTCAAGTAAGAGATAAATGGGTTCCATCTTGCACAGAATGGTGTCGGATCTTTACAAACAAATGTAATCAATGATAAGTTGAAACCAGTGTTTGATAAGATGTATTTGTTATGTACAGATACGTAGATACAGTTTCGTTAGATATATTTTTTGCCGAGATAAGGGATATTAATTTTTTTATGAACTTTGGTGGGATGGAAGGTTCATGTTTCTCAAATTGGAGAGAGAGTGGGTGTGGGAGAGATACTGTGGCACAGACCATAGTTAATTCATTTGATTTTGTTATTTGGTCATACATAATATAACACATATTAATTTATAGAATTTTTTGCTCAGAATGAGCTATTGATGATTCAGTGGGCTTGGCAGTGGTTGTATCACCGTGGGACTTTGGAAGTGAGACATGGACATGAGGTCACGCACACTAGTCCAACCAGTGGAATCCGCCATGCACAATGAGTAGATACACAGCGTCATTCCAATGCCAAATCAAGATTCGTAGCGTTTTTCAGTGTTCAGTGTTTTTTTCTCTTTTTTTTTTCTGTTCCACATTCTTTCCTGATGGTGTCTTTGTAATTACTTTAGAGGAGTGTTCCAGCTGTCCCCCCCTCTCACCATGGAAAATCTGAGAGACGTCCGAGGAAGAAAAAACTGCAACACAGCTCCTCCGCACAGAAACCCCTCACGTTCTTAATAACTCGCGCTCTTAACAAGCCCTCATAAAATAAAGGTCTGAGGGAGGCTCAGGTTGAATAACGCATTCAAACTGATCCCGTCTTCAGGGTAGAATAGGGTTGTCATCGGCTAGCGCTCACAGACGCACATAAACCCCCCATCTCAGAAAATGAGTTCTGCCCCTGGAGGACGCCAGGAACCCGGGGCTGGCCAGGAAACACATAAACCAAATGGGAATGGTGTTGTTTACTTTAAAGTCGCATTAATCCCGGCGTACAACAGAAAAAAAGGGATATAGCAGGGTCTTCTTTGAGTACCTACGAAAGGAAAAGCGTGGCTTAACCCGAACCATGGCATGAGTTTAATACTGAAGCTGCCAGTGCCTCTGGCTTCTCGCTGAGCCTATGGAGCGACCATTGCTAATGAGGGAGGCTTCAAAAGTGGGACGTTAGAGCGGTCACGGGCGCTTTGTTCTTTGTTGAAAGCTAGAGAAATTCTGTGGTAGAGTTTAAACATTTTTTTTTTTTTTTACTTATATCTGGAAGATTCTGGATTTTGTTTAATTTGCCGTGCCCATAAAATATATTTATTTCTGGTCGTGAACTGTGTTTTGTTAAACCCATTAAAAACCTAAAATACACCTACACTGACAGGCCACAAGGAGGTTGACAGGAGAGATTTTCTGAACTTCCTCCAACCAGTGAAATGGATATAAAACCACATAGCGTGGCTAACCTGAATACCAGTTCATCTTTCCTGGAAGTTAGGATTAATAATAAATGGGCTTCAGGGAACCCAGGACATTAAAATAAAGTCACTGGTGACGAATGTCATACTAAATGTTATTTCCGTGAGATTCGAAAACTGCGGATAAATTGAATAAACTACAGTCCCGGTTTTATGATTAACATAAGATGTTAATGGACTCTCAATTCCGTTTAAGATCTCTATGAATTGTGCAGCGAGATTCATTTCTGCCCATCTCTGCCCCAATACGTCGATCAAAAGGTCGAGAAGTCCCAGCCGACCTGGAAGTCAACTCAACAACAACTCAGACCGTCACCATCACTCGGGGCATAATTAAATGGACCGCATGGATGGGTTGAAGCAGATATCACTTGGCCATCAGGTACCGGTGCCCTCACTGCCGTGTGTGCCATCAGGGCTTCGCTCCATGTGTAAGCATGGGCCGGTCCTAACACGTACGAGGGCCCGGAGACCACACGCTCATCTCAGCTTCAGGCTGCCAGGGCGTCTGTCTCGTGGTCAGGTGAGTCAAATTTCAGGAGGCTGGGAGCCTTCGGACCACACAACAGAAGCAGGCTAGGAGTGCGTCAGCAGACTTGGATGAAGCCTTTATGGATAAAGGCACGGGTTGGCCCGGGAAGCCGCTGTCGCTTCTGCTCAGCTTGACCCGACTCACACCGGAACCAACCAGTTGAACACGTTTCCCCTTTATCTCCAGCGCTTGGAAGGAGCAAAGGAAATTCAGCACAGCCTACTTTGTTTGGTCCATCCCGGTCTTCTCTAACCTCCAGTCGGTGACCCATTCGCTTCTGAATTCTGATTCCTTAACCCTTAAACTAACCCTTAAGAGTTTTTATATGCTTATATGATAACCCGGTGTTTATGTATGTAGGTCATAAGCTGTATTTTTAGTTAATAATAATTTGAATAATAATGACTAACAGCATCAAACGATACTGGGGAATTTCTACTTCCAAGTATTCTAGTTGCAAAGCCAATATTATTTTCCTGAAATAACATAACATAAACAAATTAACCACAGCATTTGCAAACTTTCTACATAGGCCTGAGTTAATTTATTTTGCACAAAAACAAAAAAGGTCGCAAGAATTTTATGTAAAAATAAAATAAAATATAAAATATATATGTATTTTGAGAGCAGCATTTTTTCCATCTTTCATCATTTCAAAATATGCATTTTCTTTAGGACATATAAAAACACCTCCATGTTTTTGTCACCTGTAGACTAGACTGCCATAATTCTCTTTTCTTAGATCACCCTCAGCTTGAACAAAATGTTGCTGTCAACAAAAGTAATGAAAATGTATCAGCATCACTTCAATGGTTGCCTTTAAAGCAACCTTGTGGAATTCAAGATGTTACATTTCATTTCCTAGGCATTAAATGAGTGTTTGCTCTTTAATTAAAAAAAAAAAAAAAAACAGTTATTTTTCAATCCTCAGAGATCGCTGGCAACTGGTCTGTCCCAAGAGTAGCAAAAAATAAATCTGGTCTCAATCTGCTTTGACCCATTTACCATGCAATGTTCCACCTGATTTTTTTATTTCCTGGAGTAAAACTCAGTCCAGATTAAAAACATATTGGTTCTGTTTTGGGTGCTGAGACAGGCCTGGCCTTGCTCCTTGGAGGCAGGAAGGTCTCAGATTCACCTTCATGGGAAAGTTTTTTCCCCTCGCATTTTCTCTCTGTCTCAATGCGTTCTGGGTTTTCCATTTCTGATTCCCTCCGGGAAATGCGAATCTCTTCAGCACTTTGTAACAAATAAAACTAAATGTAACTAAAACAAATAAATATGGATGTATTTATTGGAATGAAAAGATGGCGTGAACATTCCCTCTGCCCTCTTGCAAGGCCTCGGTTCTGTACAAAATCCTTTCGACGTAAAGGAGAAATGGATTTCCGCGATCCCAGCTGCTTCGGACCAACGCGGCTCTTTCGGAATTCCAAATGTTTTTTTGGTGTTGTTTTATCATTTTAAATGTATTTTTTCCCCTTGGGCCGTCTGACGTGGAGGAGCCAGAGACACCACCCTCCTGCCAGGCGCGGCGGTGGTGGCGCCACACCTTTCCTTGTGTTGCTCTGTGCTATTAAATCCTTGGCCCTTCAGTGGTTACATACTGTTCTTTTTCTCTTTTTGTGCAATCGTGTAAAGCCCTGGAAAATCTAATTCTGTGGACTCTGCAGGGCAGGTAATTCCATAGATCTTCATGGAGTAATCTTGGACTAAGTATTCATATCGAATTGAACAGACTACAGATATTATGATATCTTATCTTATATCCAAGACAGACATGATGCAAACCAGGGCATCTGTTATTCCTCTGGACAGTACCGTAATCTAGGCCAAAACACAGAGAACGCCTTGAAATCTACGCGTACGCTAACCAGTCGAATTTCATTTTTACGCGATTATTTTCAGATTATCTGGATTACATTCCGTCTTGTGGTCTTAAACGTAATCGTTCAAAGGAAGATTAGAGAAAGTACCGAGATGGGGTCTGATTTTAGAACTATTCGGTCCCTCCCTGGTGTGACTCACATTTCGTTATGCCAGTGACCATTTTTCACATTTGGAAATCCCACATTTCGACATTACTGAGGAGAAAGCCATGGCAGACGAAACGCAGGCCTCAACCCCCTAATCTGTGGGACCAAAAAAAGTCCAATTTAAATCTTGAGGATTAGCAGCCTGGGCGAGTACCAGCAATTGTCTAGTCATCTGATTGTTCGTAATGGTTTTTTGACGGACCGACCTGCCAAAGAGATGCAGAATTGCTGTCGAAAGCAACAATTCTGCCGAGACAATGTGTTGAAAACCTTCTTGTGTTTCAAACACCTAATCTTTTAATTTGTTAGTAGCTATGGCAGATAGTATTTGTTTCTGAGAAAATGAGGCCTGATTTCACACCAACCGCTTTAGTGACACCGTGGTTTATTCTCCCCATATCCGTGGATAGCCGGGTGTGGATCAGGTGATAGGGCATCGGGCCACCAAGCTACCCCGCCCACGCAGGGAATCAACGGGTCGTCACAACTCCTTACTGACAAGAGCTACAATTAACTCGCAGAGCTAAAGACCGGAGTCCCTTGCTCCAGAATCTGTAACTGCACTCTTACCTTTGACTTCAGGGAGTGATGTCACTGTCTGTAACCCACTCGTCCATAACAAGCTCTGCTGCGTGTTCATTGATAAAATGTACGTACTTAGCTGTTATAAATAGCTTGTTGTATAATTACCTGTGATAAATACCTGTCCCTTCTACCTCTGATCTATTTGGCTGGTGGGGGGATCCGAGCCATTGGGGGCGGGGGTCACGTGGGTGTCCTGGGACAGAACCTGTATTCATCAAGATACATATTCATCAAGATACATCAATGCAAAACCTAACCTAAACAATCTGACTGAATGGGCTACACATTTTCCTTGCAGAGACAGTCTACAATTCCTGGAGAAATTCAACACAATGAAGATTAAACAGATTAAAAATGCTTTAGTCAGACTGGATATCTGGTGTTGGATCTTTTTCTTTTTTAACGTGAAGACAAAATATGTTTCACATTACTTCTACCACTGCATAATTGAAAAGCCCCTGCCAAATACCAGATTTGTAAAAAAATAAAATAATAATAATAATAATTCCAAATGATCTCATACACAAGAAAAAGAGGTCAAGGGATTAATGGTCGGAGCATTGGATGGTGTCTTAAACATGTTTAAATACACAAATTAGACTGAAGCAATACTTACTGAGAATTATCCTAATCCACCTTCACTAACGAACCCAGGTCAACTGCGTTTCCAAAGCAACAGCCCAGGTTCTAAGGCTGAACCGACAGTGACGCTAAGGCAAGGCAGGACAAGCGTAATCAGAGCCTCAGTTGGGCGAGACATAATTATCATGAATCTATAATCAAACCATCGGTTTCATGACTTCCCGTACCTATCCGGCTGCGTACTTTGAGGATCTGTGTTTGAGGGAACACTTTGTGAGCGTTTCCGTAAAAGCCCACGGAATCTCCGAGGCTTCTTCCTCCGTTGCCGATTTTAAAAAGTCAAGCAGCCTAAGCCTAAAATGTGGACAGTGCATATTACAAACAATGACCTTAAAGGTGAATCCCATGCTGACGGAAAAGGTAATTATACGGAAGAGCAGGCAGCATAGTCAAATACAGATTCAAAATTAAACTAAATTTTCAAATTTTAAACTACATTTGAAATGCGGTTTAAATTGCAAATGAAGCCATAGCTAGAATAAAAATGTCTTACGCAATGCCAGTCTCAGCATTGCTCACGCTATGACTATATAGCCTATATATAACCATATGTGAGAAAGAGCTTTTTGACAATAAATGGTCTGTATCCCTGCCATGCCATTCTAAGAATAAAGTGTTTTGACAACTAACCCTTCAACTTGACCATCTGTTTTTTTCATCAAAGTGTGTAAGGCTTTTCTTCGTTAAAGTTTTTTTTTTTTTTAATTTTGAATACAAATACCTAGTTTTCATTGCATAGCCTGTGAAATACATTTCCCGCTCTAGAAAGGAAAAGAAAACTATTTAGAAGACGTATAGTGGTGAGTAGCGCCATCTAGTGACACAAGTAATGCACTACTTTATTTACGGGTTCTACCTTTGACTGACACTAATTTTATTAGATCACCAAACGTGTGCTGCAGGGCTGTACAACTGGGGCCCCGAAATGTGCATTCATGACCCCTGTATGCATCCTCAGACACGGAAAATCATATCAAAGATTTCCCTATTGGACTGAGCTCCAAAATTAAAACAAATAGATACATATTTTATGTTTACATATAATATGTTTATTAAGCTATTTAAAGACTTCCCAGTGTTTTTCCTATTTCACAAATACTTTATTGTTTAGAGTTCAAAAAGATTTCTGTCATCACAAATCCATGCTAATATAATACTAATGCTCATTCCTTAACATCTTGTTTTATCTAGGGGAGAGTGATGCAGAACGATGCAGTTTGCAGTAGAAATTACAATTAGAAAAGAAAATACACATAAATATAGACAACGACGGACTCAATAAATTCGGTTGATAGCAGCAGTCGGTCTAGTCTTGAGCCGGAGTAGCTCAGCTGTGGGTCTGTTGCTGTCCTGATAAAAGTCCAGCCCCGTGATCAGTTCCACGTCTCTCACTCTGGTCTGGTGGAACCAGAGCAGGTCTTCCACCCACTGAGATTCAGCCTCCTGACTCTGCAGAGTAATCGGCACAGTGAAATGTGTTTCAGGGGGCTATATCAGTCCAAGTCACAATATATGCTAACGACCATTAGGATGAACCTGCAGTCGGTGTGCTCAGCTCACGTCTACAAACTGGGCGATATACTTTGAAACGTTGTTTTGTTATAGTCGGCTTACGTTGCACGTCTCCGAGTTGTTCTCCCTGTGCGGTATCAGAAAGGACACGGCCTGCATTTCCTGTTCACAGCTCCCCACCGGGCGCGACACGTTCTTGCAGCTGGTGAGAACCACGAAGTAATGGGTGGGGATAGGTATTCCTGTGCCGGGAACAAATCTGAGCGGGGAAACGGAAAGAGAGACTCTTTCATTTGGAGCAATGATGGGTAACATGTTGTAAATGTGTTATAAATTACACATCCAAAACACGTGTTTCCCGAAATGCAATGAATGCACCACGTCTGCGTACGCTTCGATCTGCCCCGGCGTGTCGTAGAGCCCGTCGTAGTTGTAATCGAAAGCGGGGCCCGACACCACGTTGATGCCGTTGTATTGGGTGGCATACTTCTTCACGAGGACAGCTTGGAAGTAGTGCCAGATTTCTAAAGGAAAAATGATTTCGCTTATAATACGTAAACTAGAAAATCAAAACAAAGCAGTTCCCTTTCAGGCCGGATTTAACTTTGTGGTTTAAAAAAAAAGTGAGACCCCTGAGTGAGCAGAGATTAGTGAGACGGCCGAGTAAACTCACAGAATGCCTGTTATTTATTTCTGATTATTTGTCTAAATATCAATCAATCAATTATATTGTGTTGTTTATCTTCGTTTTTACATTACATTAATATTTTATGATATTTCTACTATTTGTATCATAATTATTTATGTGTCTACGCATGTCGCATATAAGTCTACATTTTTTTTTTTTTTTAAATCAATTCTATCACTATTTAAATTATTTTCATCCTCACCGTTACCCAGCGGTTACATAAATGGTAAAAAAACGAAAGTGAATTTGCGACTGAAGGAAAGGTTCCGACTTACTCTGGAATTGAGGGTACATAGGCACAACATTGCTCAATAGTAACGCATCATTCAGCTCATCCGGCGTTCTGTTAAGACCTGAAAACAAGAGTACGGACGAAACCATCCGCAAAGTTAGACTTCTTATTGGGATGGCGAGGCGATTTAGGTTCGGTTATAGGGACCTATGTGTCGCCACCTACTGGGCGGAAAGAGGTAAGCTTTGGTGATAGTCTCCGCATCCTGGTCACAGCGTGGGCTGGCATCTGCAGGGATCCGGGGATCAGCCCTCAAGCAGTCCACGAAGCTAGGCAGGGGATCCAGGTTATCCTACCGGGTGCAATCGCGCAAATTACGCGGGAGTACAATCTGTAACGATGCATGCATGATAACCTAAACTACATCAATCTATTTCTTGTTATTTTGAAATTTTTAATAAGGCGCGATACACCTTATGTGGGACATTCATCGGGTTCTCTCTGCCCGGATACCTGAGTGTTGCTTCACATCAATTTTTACTTGTGATAGTAAATATTTTCCAGCAGGTGACCTCTATTAACCAGCACTGAGACGTTGCACAAGGAAATCGGATGTTTACAGGTTTATCCACGGTGAACGAGTTCCACACTGGCATGAAGGATGTCTTGCTGTAAGCGTTGACAAATCCTTGCTGGTGGAGTAGACAGTAGTCATCACTGGGATGCTGAACCCGGGGTCTCCCAAACAGCACGTGTTTCGTCTCACTAGCAGACACTGTCGTAAAAAATGTCAGTAGGTCAACAGCTACTGGCTTAACGAGCTTTCCCGTTATGTTTATTAAATGAACATTTTATGTCACCTATAGGTTAATTTTTTTACTCGGGTGCTTTGCGATACCATGCCACCCGCTGTGAGGGCCTGAGATCTCCCAGGTTCCAGGATACATCATGTTTTTAGAGCATGGAATTAATTACCTTCAACGGCTGTCAAATTCAGCCGGGTGTTATCCTGTAAAAAAATTTAAAAAAAGTAAAAACATTATATAGTTTACATATATAATGTTGCAGGCATACTGTGAGCCCTGCCTGACTGCAACGCTTAGCTGTGATCGCGTGTGTGGTTGCTTGTGCTAGGAGCCCTTGACACTCGCTGCGCTGTCCCAAATGAACACCTGCGGCGGAATGCAAAGCACCCCGTCTACCACTAGGTGTCACCATATTGACCCCTCTGAATGTCTCAAGTGCTCAACAGGAAGTCCCAGCCATACTCTTTCAAAGAGAGAGTGGTTTAGCACAGTGCATGTTTATATAGTTGTATTTATAGTAGCGATTAAGGGGAGCCTCAATAACAGTCGTCTAATTGGGACTTCAGTAGTAACTTGGATAATATGGTGAAGGAGCGCTCTTTGAGTTGTGACACTGCTTTGCAAAGCTGCTGATGCAGACTACACAACGTGCGGATGTCGAAGGGGGCCTACCGAGTCAGTGCAGGAACAGCTGAGGTTGTCGGCAGGGGTGAGGGACGTGAGCGGGCAGTGCCCGGGTGGAGTCTGCTCCACGGGGGGCGTGGGAACGTGCCAGGGCTTCCTCAGGAGGTGGTTCAAGCTGCCATGCGTCCCGTTGTTCGGAGCAGGCACAATCTCCAGCACATCTATTCATTTTAGTTGTTTTGGTTAAACAGGAAATGGACACTCCCGACACATTCCACTGGATTTTACAGCTGTTTACTGCAAGTTTAGGGGCTGACGTCACTTACCGCACATGAGATTGTAGAGTTCAACATTAGAGAATGGCTCCACTTCCGTTCGATGCGTAAACTTTGGCCCGTAGCTCAAAAACATGGCCTGAGGAGTAATGAACATTGAACGCAGGGAGATGGATGTATTACTCTCGACGCTGTTACGACTGTTCACCTGCCTACCTGCATGCTGTAGACATCGTTGTCGTAACCATGGGCGCCACCTTCGCAGAAGGTAAGGGATCCTTTGAATCTGCAAAATCACAAATATAATACCATTCACCAGCCAACCATTTACAGAGAAATTAGCAATAGCAGGTGCATGAAATGTGCTCCCGTGTGTCATCATGATATTGATTCTTGCTTATGGAGTGGTCAATTGATTTCATAACATTAGAGAATGGAATCTAGGTAATCTAGGTAATAATACACATAGGGGAAAAAGGGGAGTAGGGTGCTGTACCTTTCAAACAGCCACCTTGGATCAACGAGCACGTTGACGTCCTCAATGCGCCGGCTGTTGGCGTAGTGGAAGCGCTTGGGGAGGTGTGCTTTCAGGAAGGGCTTCACCTTCTGGTCGGGCTTTTTGCACTAGCCAACCGAGGGCATTGTGGGGCGGAGAAGAAGAACGTCCTCAGAATCAGAGGATTTCTTACCCTTCTGGGAAGCACACAGGGGGTGCAACGCCCAAAACCTTGAGAGTTACTGGTGAGATCTGTAGCTAAACGTCCATTACTGTCAACCAGATTATTTCATTTTCTCATGATCCGTTTGTGCTTTAATTATGTTGCTCTATGTGTTGGCAGTGCAAGGTCATTTTAACTCACAGTCATGTTTGCCACAAGTCCAGCTGAGTCCACTGTAAAAAAATAGATTTAAAGATTGGTTTTCTCACTTAGTGTAACACAGGATTATACATCTAAAATCCAAAATGACTCTCCAGACCTTTTTCTTAAGCATTTGATATATATTTTTTAAATCAATCAGTTATGGATAGCGTGGTTCCACATTTTTGTCTTTAATCAATGTTTTGCATCTCTGTGGAAGATTACCAGAACTTTTTTGACTGATACAAAGCCATCAACAACAAAAAAAAAAAACTAAATCAGGTGAGTCTTTTACTGGAGTACGACTCACGGGTAATCTGCTTTTTATTGGTCCTGATTCGCCCGAAAGCCCCCTCCAGCACGTAAAGGTGACTAATGTCGCCGATCAGGTCCGTCAGAACCTCCTTCCTTTCACAGCTGGTCTCCTCCATGCCTGAAGCCAGAGACATAAATATGGAACAGTGGAGAGCAGGCCTGCCGTCACATTCGTCATCCGGCTTCATAAGAATTCAGTCAAGTTCACCTCAAGCACACTGTCTATCCTAGGCACAGCAGAGGTGGGAAAAAACGCCGCCCATTTCCAAAATGCTTTATTTGTTAAATTCTCGGGTAAAAAGGTTTCTATTCAACACCACCGCCCCTGAAATTCCCCACTGATACCCAAACAGGGTTAAACGTCTCAGTCACCTCCCCCCCCCCCCCCACTTACCATGATCAGCCACCACAATGATGTTGACACACTGATGAAGATCCAGTTGTTTGAGTCCATTCATCAATTGACCCATGATCCTGTCAACTCCCTGGATGGCCTCAATCAACTGGAAGGCATTTTAACAATTACAGAAGAAATGACATTTGTGCATGCCTGTACTAAACGTTTTCATACAGAAAAAATCTACCATAGAGGCACGAGGTATGGCAGTTTTTGAGCTATCCCCCCCCCCCCGTTAGCTAATAACACAAAAAGCTTGGCAAAACACTTTATTTTGAATGGGATGCACTGTCATCCCGTCACAACGTTCCTTGGCAAGAAACCTCCCATGTACTTCAGATCCACACTATATTCAACCCAAAGTCCTCAGCTACTTAATGTGTGCTAACGTGCAGACCGGTGACAGAATTCAGTCGAAAACAAGACCACTGGGAATGTGGTCTTAAACAGCATCTGGTCATTTATTTTTCTATATCTATTTTTTTTTTTTTGAGCCCATAAAAGTTAAATTAAATTAAACATTTTTATTCTGATTATGCCACTGTATGTGAAATGCTCCACGGTTCACCAGGTCGTCCATTCTTTATAATTAAACCTGGATCTGGGTCCAAAGTCTTGCAAATTTTTTATTTGCTATATAGATTTTTATCAGTTACTACCAATACACCCTCACCCTATATCAACCTTGCACAATAAAAAGGACTGGCTTCTGTTCACGGCTAGTGGTTTTTCTTCTGTCTATCCGCTACCATATCATAATAAATTTCAGCCTACCTGATCACCTGATTCCTGATTCAGTGACCTATGACACGACCGACCAGGAAAGGACATTAGCCGAATGTCACCACTGACTTAAATCCTACAGCAACTCAAGACGGACAAATATGCTCAGGTAGGGCGTTCGGGGACAATGCTGTACGGCGGATGCAGATTGGCGGAGTTAGGCGTAGGAATGGACAGCTGGGAAGTTCCCATTCACAGCCTTCTTACCCCGCCACTGACAGGGCCAAAGCTGTGTCCCGATTTGTCCGGCTCCTCCAGATACAGAGTCAAAAAATCCGGCCTGCAAAAGAGTGAAATCCAACCCTGAGGAGAGGGAAGCGGCCACACCCAGGCCCGCGGCGGCTCTGGGCTTGCTGAGCGCTAACGCGGGGTACCTGACCCGGAGCGGTTACCTGACCCAGCGCGGTTACCTGACCCGGAGCGGTTACCTCTTATCACTGGGTAGCATAAGCCACTGCAGGACCTTGAACACCCGCTCCTCGAAAGGCACATTGCTGCGATGAGAGAACAAAAACGTCTGGACGTGAACAGAGCGCTGACCCGGTCTATAGAAAACGCACAAATTTTGCCACAGGATAAAACGTTTCTGTGCCTGTGATTTACCAGCCAGAATCAATGTATTTCTGAGATTGTTATTAAATTGGTTGTACAAAAATGAACAGTGCCAGAATATATGTTTGTGTGTGTGTGTGTGTGTGTGTGTCCACATGCATCAGTAAACCAGATAAAGCTACCTGTCGTAGTCCATGTAAATGTTGGGAAAACTTCCATTAATCTGGACGTCTGATCCAGGCCAAAAGAATGTTCCTGCTTTAAGTCCTTGGTACATTGCCGTGTGCCAGATCTATTAGCAACAACAAAACATGAATTATCCCGTATATATACACTTTATGTCACTGTTTGTCTTTAAATACAGTCGCAAGACTTCTCATTACTGTATCCGTCACGGTGAGCAATTGGCACCATTTCTAAATTGCCCATACTGGTGGAGAATTCAGAAATAAGTCTTCTTACAGGTTGACCAAAGTACCATCTCGGATTGGACTTCTCAGCATTGGACAGGCTGAAGGAGGCATCGAAAACAGGGTCATA
The DNA here is from genome assembly GCA_025775065.1 of Hiodon alosoides. Lineage (NCBI taxonomy): Eukaryota > Metazoa > Chordata > Actinopteri > Hiodontiformes > Hiodontidae > Hiodon > Hiodon alosoides. Next base: position 18,030 of record JAOYSI010006016.1, on the reverse strand, counting down.
CATGCTGTTGTCCACTAGCCCATGGGATTCAGCATACAAACCCTGAAAAGAAAAAAAGTACCCTTCGCTGTTAACAGCCTGCGCAGGAAGGTCTTTAAAATAGTTCTCATTGTTAAATGATCCAGTTGATACCAATAATAAATAATCGCAGATACAGTGCACAGCCAGCCACCACAGATCAGACTGTTGATTAAAGATTGCACAGATGTAATTAACAACATAATGTGTCACAACTGAGGTGGGTAAGGTCATAGCCAAGTATTTATTGGCTCATTATAGTTATCCATGGTGCATTGCTGATATAACTAACTGTAGCATTGGTGTAAAGGATGGGTTAGTTGCTAACTCAATGTTGTAGTGGATAGCAAGGATGCTAACTC
>JAOYSI010006016.1:0-17550 GCA_025775065.1 Hiodon alosoides | reverse complement strand
ACTGTAGCATTGGTATAAAGGATGGGGAAGTTGCTAACTCAGCGATGGTGTAGTGATTTGTGAGGATGCTAACTCACTGTAGCATTGGTGTAAAGGATGGGGTAGTTGCTAACTCAATGTTGTAGTGGATAGCAAGGATGCTAACTCACTGTAGCATTGGTATAAAGGATGGGGAAGTTGCTAACTCAGCGATGGTGTAGTGATTTGTGAGGATGCTAACTCACAGTAGCATAGGTGTAAAGGATGGGGTAGTTGCTAACTCACCGTAGTGATGGTGTAGTGGTTTGTGAGGATGCTAACTCACAGTAGCATAGGTGTAAAGGATGGGGTAGTTGCTAACTCACCGTAGTGATGGTGTAGTGGTTTGTGAGGATGCTAACTCACAGTAGCATAGGTGTAAAGGATGGGTTAGTTGCTAACTCAGTGTTGCATTGGTTTGTGAGGATGCTAACTCATAGTAGCTTTGGTGTAATGGATGGGGTAGTTGCTAACTCACCGTAGCGATGGTGTAGTGGTTTGTGAGGATGCTAACTCACAGTAGCATAGGTGTAAAGGATGGGGTAGTTGTTAACTCACCGTAGCAATGGTGTAGTGGTTGGGGAAAGTCTTGCTAGGAAATGCAGCTTGCATGTAAGGAGCATGAGTGCCGCAGGTTTCTATTTAAGAGAAAGAAAACCGTATCTCCCTCACACTTCACACGGCAATAATAAAGTCTTCTCTGTTCGAGTTCGACTCTGGGACTCTTGATTTTGTGGTGCACCACTTACTGAGTTTGTCAATGACCGGGATGATCTTCCTCCACGTTGTAAGGTACTCAGCTCGAAATCCATCCAAGGAGACCAAGAGCAGAGGTTGCCTGGAAAAGCTGATTATCAAAGAGAACAGATATGGTTACATCAGGAAGAGTTGGCGCCGAACAGACGAGCTTCAGAAAGTCTCATCCATGTGTACCTGGCTGGACATTTAGGGGCCGTCATCTCCTCACAGACGTCCTCCTTCCATTCAGTTTGACCTAGTAAAACGCAGAATGCGCACATGTTACAAAAAACCACTAAGATAAAATCCAAACAATTATCCATGCGGGGCAACGTTGGCATCCGGCCGCCAGAAAAGAGCCCGAATCCAGCCAGGAATCAGCGCTGGAACGTGACAGAGGTGACCGGGGTGTCTGGGCCAAGACGGCGACCCCAGCGGCGTACCTTGACAGACACTCTGGTAGTTAGAGCAGCAGTCTGAGGCTCCCATGCAGTCGTCAGAGCAGTGACAGTTACTCTCAGGCATCCTCTTCTCACCACACCGCAGTTTAGTACACTCCCACAGCTGGGCTGGGGGCAGTAGGGATGGGCTTTTAATTCAATTGCCTCAGGTGTGATAGGAGCCAATACTGAGTAGACTTCAGGATAAAACCTTTCATCTACATCAAATGAGGTATTGCTAGCTAAATGAGTAACAAGTTTTGCTACCGTAATATTTGCTGTTATGTAACATTTTAGCTCGGGGTTTCCACACATGGCCGTGTTTTATCCAACCCTTAGACTCTGTCACAACTCACTGGGCATTACACAGAGGTCCTGGAAGTCATAGCAGCAGCTGCCGCTGCTGAGGCACTCCGGGTCACAGCGGCATCCCAGAAACGCGGTATGACCGTCGCTGCAACGCCCCCTGCAGGAGGTGGCCACGTCTGCGGACCATGGGAGAGAGATGGTGACGATTTCCCGGCAGACACGACTCTAGTCACTAAAGTTTGACAGTACACTTACTGGGCATCTTAAAAACCGAACACTAAAGGAACAAGAGGGACTGCTTTTCCTGGGGGAGGATTACCTTTTCGGTGACAATCCTGCAGCTGCAGCCCCAGTCCCAGTCCCAGGGCCAGGATGATGGTGACCACAGTGACTGTGAGCACACCAATCTAAACAAAGGAAGGACAGGACTGTTGGTGCAGCTATTCATTGCTTCTGTAATTGATTTGTTTTGCAGGAACCCTAGTCTGGGAGGAGTCTTTATAGTTTTCAGTTTGACACTTTTCATTATATACTGTTGCTGAACAGATTAGAATCTATAGAAACAGATTCTACAACAGCAGCACCGCCCTTCCTGGGAAATGAACTTGCTGGCCACAGGGTCATTTCTTTAACTACTACTTCAGTTTAGTTAGTTTCAGTTCCATTGCTGGGATCTGAAATGTTTTATGAAAATTACCACAATATATCCAAATGATATGTGGTGTAGTATTTCAGAAATACTGGTTATCAGACAGTTATCACATAAACTGACATTCTTGTGCTTGTCCCAACGGAACACATGCAAGCTGCAATGTAACCTCAGCTTCAGTGACTGAAGGCTACACCGTTTTGAGTTTTTGCATTCACAATGGTTTGGCAGTAGTGCAAAACTCTCAGAACGATGACACACCTAGAGGAATCTGTTTCCTCTGGGTACGAGTGTTCTTTTTTTGGTTGATCTGTCATTGTCAACAAATGCATGGATGGATTTTGATGGGAGGGTGACAGGCAGTAATATCCCATCCGGAACCCTTGTAATACTCTCAACGTTTCTGTCACACCACTAGCTCACTGAATACTTCGAATAGACAGGATGTTTCACGTATTCATTTGAAGTTTTGAAAGATTTCACCTAAAATGCACTCTATTACAGATGAAGCCTTCCAGTTGGTGCGCATGGCTTCACGTTTGTATAAGTAACATCATCAGGGTCTGGAGTTTCACGAGGACGTGGTCTCCTCTGTTACGGCAGGATTCATTGCGACACTCTGGGACCTCTCAGAAATCCAGAGATAGTACAAATATCACATTTTGCAATAGTAGCATTTTTTTTCGTGGAACCTCGCCCCCTAAATAAAAGCAGCAAGTTGTATGCCTTTCCCCTAATATATAAAGACCCTAATGCTCTTCTCAGATATTATTATAGTTATTCAGTACGGCGCTATAATGTAAAGTCGTATCGGGACAGAAGGTTCACGCCAATACTCACTATTATCTCTTTCTTCCAGCGCGAGAGCTCCTGGACGACTCCCATTGCTTATCTTCAGAGAAAAGTTTCAGTCACAAAATACCGGGGTGCCCCCGTGAACGGGCAAAGGCAGAGCAAAGACGGAGGAAGCGCAGAAGAGCGAGGAATAAACTTATCCCCCCCCCCCCCCTCCTAAATAGAAAACCCATAAGACAGATGCACGGTGCGAAATGATGAGAAAGCCATTACCCCGGCTAATTATTAACCAGGGCAGTTGCACTCCAGTTTATAATAATAAGAAAAAGATACGATAACCTAAGGGTTACTCTTTTATTTTATTTTTAAAGCCACAATAATAAAATCTTAGCAATTTTTTTTTCCTTTAAAAAAAAAAAATCAACTTTCAGACCTTCCACTTTCTGGAAAGGTTGGTACTACACATATACATCGCAACACGTCCTCTTCCACGGTTTTCCCATGAGTTATATGACGATGGCATGACAGTATTCATAATACATGCTGGTAATACACGCCAGAAATGCATTTATTTCCGCATTTCCGAAACGTTTGTTGGGGGGGAAAAAGAAATGAAGAAAACCTTCCTCGTAGAGTGTGTTGAAATTCCGTAAAGAACATTTCAGCCAATCGTGATCATTGCGGAAGATTTTTACAAGCCAACAACACGTAGATCTGCAACATCTTGCCTTATCTGAGATGCTGTAGTTACAAATAAGAGATCAAAGTTGAGCACTGTGCATTACATCCCAGGTCATAAAAACTGCATAAATTATAAATTACAAGAAATTAACAAAGCCTAATACCAGGGAGAATTTATAATGTATAGGACGTACTTTGTAGTTAGCCATGGTTGAATAACAAGTTCTGTAAATTGCTGTAATTCGTTGCTTTAGAAATGTGCTATTATGAAACAGAAGTTGCACAGCGAAATTAACATTGATTAATAATTTAACGGTTACAGACCAAAATGACAACAACACTCTTAGCTATCGGGACAAAAGAAGACAAGTGTGAAATACTGTTCATGATTTGGAAATGATAGAGATTTTGCTACAGTCTCCAACTGCAGATTACTCCTTTGTACAGAAAACCAGTTCAACAGGTCAACAAGCCAGTAACCTCTTCAAACTGAGTCGATTGCAGTCGTTTATTAACCCTGAATAAGGTCGGTCAAAAAGTAGTACTCTAAACAGTCAGTAAACATAATTGTGTACAAAATATCATAGCGTGAAACCACCGTCTTCAGGCTTCCTAATCCTAACTGGACCTGAACACCAACACCCCAACTCAAAACAGACCTCTACATGTGACCCATTCATATCGTCATTTCAAAACACAAAAGAGGCAAATTTGTTACGTACGATTAGAATGCTAGATGGCATTTAAAAAACTCCAGAGGAAAACGCATATGAAAAAAAAAACGTATAAAAAAAAAATATACACCTAAGCAAATGGAGACCCATCAGATGGTGGCTTTCAGATCTCGTCCTCGAACGTGTGCAAGTAAGTCTTTAGGGAGAGGATCTCCGTGAGGCTCCGGCTGGTGGTGCGGTAGAAGTCCAGCCCCGTGAGGAGCTCCACGTCCCGCACCCGCGCCGTGTGCGTCTTCAACAGCTCCTCCACCCACCTGGACTCCTCCTCGGTGTGCTGCGAAGACGTCCAAAACACAGCAGGCTCCACACATCAGGCACCGACGCATTACATTAGCCAAAAGATGTTTGGGAAAGGCAAACCCACTGTGTGATTAAGCAAACCCAATATTGTATACCCTAATGCTCAACTTTGCTTTTAACTGGAACATCAGGGCCCCTACGTGTGTCTATATTCTAATAAAACAGAATGAACAGGGTTGTTTAAGGCATAATTGACAATGGCGCAACCAAAACACAGCAAAGTCTGAAAATACATTTTTAAAATCTGCTTGTGAAGCACAAAGGCCACACAGGACAAACACTCCAAAATACTGAGGCAGTTATCGGTTATCATGCTTTTCATTGTCATCACATGTGTGACAGTGTGTAAAAAGTCAAGGGTCAATTCTCGATAAGAACCACGATAAGAACCATTTGATGACATGCCTTTTATTTGCTGTGGATTGGATATTCACCGTTTAAAGTGTTTTGACGGTAATAACAGGACCTCTGTCTCTCTCTCTCTCTCTCTCTTTCTCTCTCCAATGCCCCATATTAGTGCTGCATGGAGGAGGTTAGCGTATGGACTCTGGACTGTGTCTGCTGTAGAACGGGCAGTGGGGAGGACAAAAACCCTGAACTCTGCTCTGTGACTAAAGCTGTGGAACAAGCTAGGTTACATCAAAGATCCCGGACTGTGCCGTAGGGTGAGCGAGATTAGAACTAGGATCCTGGATAGTGCTTTAGGGTGAGCGAGATTAGAGCAAAGACCATTGACTGTGCTGTAAAGTGATTGGGATTACAACGAAAACCCTGGACCGGGCCTTAAAGTGAGTGAGATTAGAACAAAGACCCTGGACCGTGCCTTAAAGTGAGTGAGATTAGAACAAAGACCCTGGACCGTGCCGTAAAGTGAGCGGGATTAGAACAAAGACCCTGGACCGTGCCGTAAAGTGAGTGGGATTAGAACAAAGACTCTGGACCGTGCCGTAAAGTGTGTGGGATTAGAACAAAGCAGTGTGGCGCTGGTGAAAAGGGACTCACATTGCAGCTTTCATCGTTATCCGGCCGGTGGGGGAAAATGAAGGAAACGACGCGGAGGGGGCCGTCGCACGTTTCGACCTGCTGGGTGTTATCCAGGCAGCTGGTGATAACGCTGTAGTAGTGAGTAGGGATAAGCAGAGGGGCATGCGCGTACCTGCAGGCAGAGAGAGTCGGAGGGTTAAGGCAGGGTGTCAACAATTGTACAGAACTGAATTTAAAATTAGGACAAGAATGTAAGAATTTTTATGGAATACCTCATGACATTTTTGTTTTTCCATCAACAATATGCTTGAAATATTATTCAAAAGATACATTCTCTGCCAACAGCTATTTTGATTGCCTCTTTTGTCCTTTTATTGTATTTTTTACAAAGGGACAACATAGAACATGGGTTGTTGAAGGATGCTTCAGTACTGTCACTAGATGGAGCTAAAGAGCCTATTGGCAAAATGACCACACAACAAATTCAGTATTCCAAATGATAATTAATAAACACAGCCACATACTTTAAAAACACATTTCACTGGTTTCACTGAACTAAAGCCGTTTATACTCAAATACATAAACTGTACATGATCATAAATAAAACACGGTTTCCCACACGCAGGGCCAATACACAGAATTGTACTAGAACTAAAACTGAGCGCCTAAACGAGCCAGTTGTTCTAGCACACAGGGGCCTTACTGTTTGATCTTTTCTGCAGAGTCACTGAGGCCGTCGGAGTCGTGGTCAAAGATGGGGCCGCTCACGACGTTGACCCCGTTCTTCTCGCCGGCGTAGCGTTTCACCAGTGTCTTCTGGAAGTAGCTCCAAACCCCTGGAGGACAAGGGAGAGGTGAGTGTGGCACACAGAGGGAGAGCCACCCGTTCCAGGACAGACCTGGCGCTGATGGGCTGGGCTGAGGGTACGCGTCACAACCCCCGAACCGCAGTTTGCCACCCTGTTAAGCAGGATCGTAGAACATTTCCAAACAACACTTCTTACAATGACTAAATAAGCAGTGATATCTTTGACCAAAACTGGACGGTCCGGATAAAAGGATCAGATGAAAGGCTGGCCGGCTGGCTGGCCAAAGCTCGGTCCACTCATCACAGAGCCCATTGTGCTGGACCCCTCGTCCAACAACAGGACAATAGGTCTCCGGAGGGGGCAGTGACACTGCCAAACACCGGCTCCTTTTCTCAGGTCTGAGGTCATCGGGGTGACAACATACGGTCGCCCTGCCACAGCCGCTCGGTCGCTGAGCGGTCTACAGCCACTGCTCACAGCTTACATAATCACCTCTCACCAAATCTGTTGTTTGTCTCTAGTAGAGATTATCTACTTAAAAAAAAAAAAAAAAAAAACTAAAACTAAATGAAACATTTCCACATTTTCTGAGCTTGTGCAGTATCATTGTAACCCCAGTCAATTAACAATGTTTTTATAGAGTTTCATTTCTGTATCTAAATATGTCAAATGTCTGCACGCTATAAAACATGATACAGAAAACAAACTGACAACTGAGTAAACCCACTGTAGGAACCCCCATTTTTTTTCTCACAACGATTAAAAGTGGTCAACTCTCGAGAGACCCAGCGCTTAACATGTCAATCAACCCCCCGCGCTTGGTGGGTGCAAAAAGCAACACACACAGGGGGTCTCCAGGAGCCAGGATAAGACGATTTATAGAAGCGAGGACAATGGGTTTTATTGTGAGAATTAGTCTCATGATGTGCTCAGCGCTTATAGAGTCGGAGGATGTTTACATCGCCGTTCCCCCCCCCCCAGTCTCGACACAAAGCGCTTCATTCACAAGCCTTTTCCACCGCAGATATTAGAGAATTTCCACCCTTTGTATTCAGCTTCAACCATCCTGGACCAAAAATACAAAACACAGAATAATCACCACCAACCACCAATCAGAACAGAGATCGATCATCACCGGTACATCTCACAGGGGAGGTCTCAGTGGCGTGCCCAAAGAATAACGAGCTATAGTCTAGTTACTTCACGGATCAGGCAAACCATTCACATTCATAATTAATCTCTCCGTTCTAACTTGAAAACGTGCGTCGTTGTCCATCAGGTGGCAGATGTCTCTTGCGTGTGTTAATCCAGCCAAAGACGTAGATGAAGAATGCCAGCTGAATTTACTTTTTCAAGCGGCATCCGGCCTGCGGTGCAATCTGCCGTAATGTCCACAAGTCATCAGTTATGTTTTAAATGAAGAATATATACAAGTGGTCCAAAAAAAGCAAAGGGCAAACAGAACACCATATAGGAGTTTTTTGGGAAGCAGCACCGACAGTGGGAGGACTATACTCACTTTTGAATGCTGGGTACATTGGAACCGTGTTTGTGATCAGGGCCGCGTCGTACATGGTGTCTGGGGACGAGGCCAGCTCTATCCAACAATGAGAAAGTATTTAGTTTTCCCCTCGCCTGGGAAGTCTGTGACAACACCCCCATCATTCATTGGCTAAACAAGCATCCTTTCCACCCCGCCCCTTTCCGGAATATCACGGAAAACACGGCTAGCTGGCCATCTTTACCGCAGCCTCATCTCACTCCCGATATGAGCCCATTAACCTAGCATCTAAACTGCCAGTGCCCATCAACTGTAGCCTTCCAGAGACCTAGCTCTCTATGACATAAAAAAATGAATAGTTTGGACTAGGCGGAATTAACGGCAGCCCCAGAACTTCGGTGTCTGTGTTGGGACTGGGACGGCCGCACGGCGGTGGAGAGAGCTCACCGGGAGGGAAGAGGAAACCGTAAGAGACGTGACCGTCGGCCGCGTAGCCAGCGCAGGACTGACTGTAGGCGGGGGCGACGCGGACGTCAGGCCTCAGACAGGTTCCCATCAACTCGGGAAGGGGCGCAACGTCTACCTGGAGGAGAAAGAGAGGAAGCCCCATCGCACGAGAGAGAAGAACCGCACGGCATCTTCTACGCCAAGCGCGGTCCGACACGAGGAAAACACGGGTTCAAAAACACATTCGCCAATAGGCCGTTCACTCATCAAGGTGTAATTAATTAGATATATATCACGTTTATCGTTTTACATCTATGCAAATATTATAATGTTGCATCAACATCAATGGAGAACTTTGTCATTAGAAGACGGTTGGAAATTGTGAGAACTTTGGCAGTAGAAGACTGTTGGACATGCCTGTTTGGGCACAGTGTATGATGTCCAGAGGGGCATAGCCAGTTCCATGCTGTACCCACTGATATAGTCCATTTGGTGCAGAATGCTGTACTTAGTCTGGAAAAGAACCGCCGGCCGACCGTATGGAAGGTTCTCCAAGTCTACGAAGCGCACAGGAAAACAAATATCCAAAGAAACGTTGATGAACGGGGTGAGACGATCGATAAACATGGGCACAAACAGGGTAGATACCAACGATCACCACCAAATAACAGATTGGCTGAAATGTTTGTACGGCTTTGAATAGGTTAAAGTTAGTGGAGTTCTGCCCTTTGAAATAAACTCATCCTTAGACTTAGAAACGTTAGAAAAGAAGATCACTATGACCCCTGAATGCAATCGTAAATGTTAGCTAAATTCATTTATAAAACATGAAGTAAACAGGTCACCGTCTAAAACAACAAAACAAAACCTTACCCTCCACCGCTTGGTTGAGCTGTTCACCAAGCTCCTCCACTTTGTTCTTTAACAGAGAGAATCACAAAAAAACCAAAACAAACACAAACAAATTAATTTAAAGCCTATTACAAGGGTGACAATAAATGTGCTCCGTCTTACTTTTTGAATGCAAAAAAAACACGGGTTTAAAATCCCCCGCAGGCGCTAAAGAGGCACGATTACATTCTCTTTTTCAAAGAGCCGAACCCTTGTCAGGCAAAGCAATAGATTAAATGGGTAAACCGACAGATTAAAACTACCAGAATTATTTAACTCATGATTGCCTTTAGCTCTGTGACAAAAAAAAAGAGCAGTCGCTTTCTAAAGCGTTATTCACACGCTTATCGGGGAAGTCACCAGAACGGGGTTGGGTCATTGTATTTCCCAGCTGCCTTCGATGAGCGTTTTTTAATGTTTTTAGGAGACACGGGTGTTGGGAAGGCGCAGCCCGTGTGCTGACCTTGTCGTCACAGTTACACCCCAGATCGTCTTTGATGACAGAGGCGGGGTCTAACAGCGTGGGTGGGGCCACTTCCTCCGGCATGGTGGGTATATAACAGGGGGTTCTCAACAGGTCATTCAGACTACCATGGGTCCCGTTGTTTGGAGCAGGCTTCAGACCCAGGAGATCTGTGCCAGCACAAAGGAGCGGAGCGGCAAGACATTAGTTCAAAACCACCAATAGCTCACTTACACAGACCTTTCAGGACTTCATTTATTAGATAAGATTCATTTATTAGATAAGATTCATTTATTTTGTATGTCCTAGTCATATTCTGATCAGTCACAATTAAAAAGTGGGCATCAAAAGTTTCCAAATATTTTAAGGCCAATTCCACTTGACACTAATCATTTTCTAATCCAATAAACATTAACTAATAAGAGCCTGTAGAACAATTAGAAGTGCTCCAAAACGGACCAGGAAACGCAGAGTATGAAAACATTCCTTACCACACATGACATTGTAAAGTTCAATATTTTCAAATTCTGGGACCACTCCCTTGAATTTGAAGCTAGGTCCGTAGCCCATAAAGATTGTCTGGGGGGGGGGGAAATTACCAACAGATAACATTTAAAGGCATCTCAACAACATTGTAGGGAATTCTGTGACCAAATAAATAAAACAAAACCCCACAGCCTACCTGCATACTGTCCATCTTATTGTCGTATCCATGGTCGCCGTAGAAACCACATCTCCCAGGATTCTTCTTGTTTTCAGATTTCCTGGAACGCATGCATTATTCATGAATCCAAAACAGACGACAGATGGTCAGCTTCAAGAACACTGAAAAAGTGTTCAAACCCACATCTCATCCCCACACATTTAAACAGCGCAGCCAAAAAGAGAACCAGACCCCGCATGCAGGCGCCCTGTAAACATTCCCCCACATGCGTTTGACCATAACGGGGGGCACAGGCTGCAGCAGGTGCCTCGCCACAGAGGGGGTTAGTAACCGAGAGTTCTCATTTAGCACCAAGAAAGTGACCCAAGCACTCAGGCAAACCTCCCGAACGCTAAAAGAAGCCCACTGGAAACCGAGAGGTGTTATGAGACCGTGCAGGGTTTTTTGTTTTGTTTTGTTGTGTGGGATCGCACACGTTCAGCCGTCGCCGTGGCGACTGCCTCCACGCATGCCTCCACGCATGCCTCTGCATTACCTGTGCTTGGTTTCCCAGTGATTCCAGAGCTCCGGGGGGTTTACCATGTCTGACTCCGCCTCGCTGCTGAATGTGAGAGAGGCCTCCCGCCAATCAATCCCCCACCATCACGCAAATCTCCAGCGCAGGCCCCGATACAGAGGCTTCGCATACAAAACATAAGTTCCTCAGTAGCTTCAGTCTTGATGCCATGTTGTAAAAGACCACCCATACTACAAGCACGCTGATACATTGGTTTTTTTGCCCCACACTCAGATGAGATACAGACTCAGCCAGACCAAACAGTTAAAAAAATTGGATTGTAAAAAACAACAGAGCTGCTTCATTTCTCCGTTTCAGAGTCACAGTAACATAAGGAAACCACCATAACTATGAGGTTATGAAATATTTATAAGTTAACATAACCCACTTGTCTACTATGAACTTGCACTCCTCAATTTAACCAGATTTGGTGTACTTAAGATGAAACTGTCTCCAAATGGGGAAACTCAAAGAGGAAACCTACTAAACATATTTCAACACTCATTGCAAGGCGAAGATTCACTTAACCTACAAAACTGCGAGGATTTTGCTCAGTCCGTCTGTCCAAGCACAACTTAATGATCCCTTTCATATTCACCCACCTTTCATCAAATGACTGGTTTTCCATTTCACTTCTGCAATCGGCACCACCTCACCGTTTAATATTGGAACCAAACATTTCCTAATGACGTCCCATTAGCTACTAAAGAGAGCCCCTCTTTATTAGTGATTTCAACCTGCGCACAGACTGCCGTTTACACGAAGTGTCCGCTCCAAGGGACGGGGCAGGGCGGGATTTGCTCGGTTAGTTTTAAAGTGATGGTACCTACCTGTCAATGTGCCACTTTCTCTCCATCAGCAGGTGGACATCCTCAATCCTTCGATTGTTGGCGTAGTGCAGGCGCTTGGGCAGATGCTGCTTCAGGTAGGGTTTAAAGTGCTGGTCCTGCTTCTTACACTGAAGGGGACAAGCTCACGTTCTCACAGGCGGCATGCGGAAACGTTTACTCAGCAACCGCACGTGCCAAAAAACAAAACAAAACACTCAGTTACTGTAGAAAAATAATTAACTGCATAACATTATCAGTATCTTTGTGGATCACCTTTTAGACTACAAATACATTGCTGCACGACATTGAAATTATTTTTTTATCCTTCACCTGTCAAACAGCAACCAAAACACAAGCAACAATACAGCAAATGATTTTTACATTTATTTTGAGGACATAAAATGACCTGCTTTACTGACGCTGAGTACCGGAAGTGTCCTAAAATTGTTTCTGTCGCGCAAATATCTAAAAATAAAAAAACATCTCTGCTTATTAAATATTTACTTACCGTAAGGTTCGCAACGATGGCTTTTGGATCATCTGGAGAAAATCAAAATCCAAATATTTCAATCCAAAAGTGAAAAAATGTTTCGGCAATGAATACTGGTCTAACGTTTCCCATTAAGTTGCTCAATAGCAGGTGTATTAATACATGGCCTTCCTTGGAAAGGAATTAAAATGTCCTTTTTAACCCCATAAATATGGACACATATAATATATAATCCCTTATCAAATATATATGAGTTCATACATTGAAAAGCCAGACAGATAATTCCCAGTCAGACCAAAATTCTTAAACTAAGCTGAAATGTTGACTATTTTAAATCAGGCCTAGAAACTCAGTTTGCTCAAGATTTCAGTTAAGCTTGTGACCATGACCGAATGGTAATTTATTTATCAATTCATTTTCATTTTTAACATTTTATCTGGTCTGACACGCCACGGTTGCCGCGGGGACTTTAAGGACTTTTCAGGAATCTGCTTGAGACTTACAGTCGGAGTGGTTGGGATGCCGGGATCGGATTCTTCCCAGGGATCCAGGAATCAGAACGAGGTTGTCCACATCGGGGAGGTAGGAACTCAAGAACTCCGTTTTGTCACAGTGGGCTTCTTCCATTCCTGTGCAGAAAAAGAAAAAAAAATTTCAGGAGAGATTCCAATTACAAAATGTTCCGCGCCTCCTAATCTCGCAACACTGGCCACATTGTCCATCTGAAGGCCATAGCCTAATCTTTTCACAATACAGCAATTAAACTCATTAAAACCCAGTTCCAAAAGCCCCGTTGGGGGGGAGAGCAGAGGCATTATTGAGATCCCGATGACTGCACCTACATTAATGGTATTCCTGCCACTGAATAGCAATAGTCAAATGTTGAAGAAAAAGTAGCCATCGTTTATTTTTTCCAGGACTGGGGTTGATCGGATCGGTAATTGAAGATATGAAACCAGACGTTTTCAACTCGCCCGTTAACAAACACAAGACAGACACAACCGCGCAGAAAGATCGGAAGCGTGGCACGGAGAACGGAGGGGCTACGATTACCGTGGTCTCCCACCAGGATAATGTTGACGCAGCGGTGCAGATTCATCTGTTTTAGGCCGTCCATCAGCTGCCCGATGACCTTATCGATCTCCTTCAGGGGATTGTTCAGCTGCAGCAGACAGGAACACATGCGTTTAAAAAACAGTCAATCACAGAGCCATCGCCGTCACGTGTTCCGGAAGGGAGATCGCTTCTTCAGAACTCATCGACTATCCAGCCCCTCCCGATTCGGTCCAGCTTACCTCATTGCTGAAGGGTCCAAGTCTGTGACCGAACGTGTCTGGCTGTTCCGAGTGGACTGCATACACGTAGGGTCTGACGGGGGCACAAACGCCAGTGTAAGTTCTACGTTTTATACAGGAAGCTTGAGCTGAACTTCTAAAGTAGTCCAGCATTATAGGAATATAATGGGACAAATGGTCCGATAAAAACACTGAACCACACACAAACTAAACAAACTTTTGTAGAACCACCAAAACGACCATACAATCTGGACACATTACAGTACAAAATTCAGTGGGAGTACTTTAAAGTGCAATAGATTTTTAATTAAAAAAAAAAAACTTCTCAGCTCAAGCACCTGGCAGAATGTCCCCGGATTGTCCGACACAGATAAAACGACAGACTCACCTCTGCTCATCGGGAAGACGGAGCCACTGCAAAACAGTCAGCATTCTCCTCTCCAGAGGAATCACCCTGTCACACAAAATCAAGTGCCACACCCGCGTGAATTAACGTATAGGCAAACATAACCATTTTCGGTCATCAACATCAAATTAACGGCCCAAACAAGCAGCATAATCAAGGGGAATAAATAAATAGATTTAATTTAACATAACTACACGGCATTAACTAAAACAGGTCATAACAAAGTACAGATGATTGAAGAATAAACCTTACTTAATCAATCATGGAGCTCTCAATCAACTTTATTTTATCATTGTTGTTGGACATGGGATTTTCAGAAGCATATGACAGGCTTCAGACAATGTTAGTAGGGCAGTTTAGTGATATGTTGGTTGTGCCCATGGAAAAGCAGTTTTTATGGATGAATAGAAGGTTGTAAGCAACTCAAAAAAAATTTATCATGAAACGCAGAAACTACGCAGTAAAAAAGCAGAAGCGACTTAAACTACATTCTATCCTAGCGGTGGCCATTGAAGCGAAAAAACAAGAACCAGGCCCGGCGAGTCTCTTCTTTTGGTCCAACTGGTTGAAACTGAGAAAAGCCCTTAAAACCAGAGGCAGGCCGGTCTCGAGGCAAAGCCTCGAGGTCCCGGCTCCCAATGTCTGTCCCTTTCAAAAATTCCTCCAGGACAGATTAAGTCGGTGGGTCGGATAGGGAGCTACAGTAAACACCCCCCCCCCCCCACCCCCATGATACTGAACCTGTGCGCACTTGTTTGCAAAGAAACAAATACATTTATGTAAATACGTTCGTTTGTACAAACTGTTATGCTATCCCTGCACACCACCACTTTCCAACAGATCAATGGCCGCTCTGTGTCTGTACATAGTGGAGGCATTGTCTTTTGGTTTCCGCCAGGCTAGAACACCAGCACTCAACCCAAATGCTGAGTTACTTCAGCCCCGGCTCCCAAAATGCATTGCAGTGGCCAATCGACCTGGCGTTCACTGCTTCCGATTGTTTCGGTTATCTCAAAGCAGCTAACTGAGGTTAGCGTCCTAGTGCTTTCAATAGTCGTCGTTTGGTATGCAGGAGATAAGGACACAAGGAAAGCCACACCCACACAGGTAAACTCATACGGTAACTCGATCATTTTAGTAGACTTACATTGGCCAGAAGAATGTTCCTGCTTTTACTCCCTGCTTGGGGGCAGTGATCCAGATCTAAGGACAAAGCAGGGAGACTTATGTTGACAACATAACGCGGAATACGCAGAATAAGAAATCTCGGCAAATGACAATGTGAATCTTCCTAATGTGAAACATACAAACAAACATTACCACATTCATATCATGGCAAAAATTTGGAGGGGATAAAAAAAAAACATGCTTTGTAGCCTTGCACTAACCACCAACAATCAGCTCTCTTTCAAGACTCTTAGCTCTTATGCTTTTTCATTCAACAGGCCATTCGCCGATGTATCCAAAGCGAGAGACAGGCGAGAAAAGCACGCAGTCAGGAGGCTGCATGCTAGAGAGAGGATTTTGGGTCCAGTCTGAAAGGCTCAGGGCTGGGACAAGCGCCCAAACTCACAGGTTGTCCTCCCCACCAGCGGTGGTTCAGTTTCTCCCGACCCCGGAGATTGAAGCTGGCATTGAAGACGGGATCGTACATGGAATTATCAACTATCCCATGGGATTCGGGATAGAGGCCCTGAAAAGAGACGAGTTATGTGTGCACGAGACACCAGTCACGCAACCGCAGTGCGGTCACAAACGCAACAACTTCCAGGGAACTCGGAAACGGAGAGACGTGACCATAATTCACCCATTTTACAGTCATCACTGATGAATGAAAATGCACAGTTTAATTTAAAAACATCTGGACAATTCTTTCGATAAGTGCTTGTCGAATCTGCAAATAAATAAACAGTGAGAGAAGTGAGAAAACATACCGTTGCAAGAGTATACAAATTCGGAAATGTTTTTGTTGGGTAAACCGGTCTCATGTAGGGCGCATGACTACCACACGATCCTAAAAAAAAAAAAGAACAACATATATGTACAACACGTTTTAAATTCTCAGTCACACTGAAGTCTCCTGCTGATCCTGAAGGATCAGTCACACTGTGAAATCTTCTGCTGATCCTGAATGATCAGTCACACTGTGAAATCTTTAAAACCCACTGGTATAATAGGCCGTGCCTGCGGTATTGCATCTGTCCCTCCCAAGTGCAAAGCCTCTTACTCAGTTTTTCAATATTCGGGATCACAGAGCTTCCCTTCTTCATGTATGTTGATCGGAACCCATCCACGGACAACATGATGAGGGGCGGACGAACAAACCTAAGGAGAACAAAACCACCCATTACACGGCCCGCCCTCCATGCGTTACGTACTCGTTTTGGGTGCATGCACTGGCGGTGTGGCGGGACAGAGGCTGCTCACCCAGCGGGGCACTCCGGACTCTCCATCTCCCGGCACTCCTCCTGCACCCATGGAGTCTCCCCTGCCAGAATGAGGCGCTTGGCTTAAGTCTGCGCCCACCAAGCTCATATGCCCAGCACAACCGTTACAGATACACACAGCTCACTACGGCCAGTTCACTTCACGAGCAAATGGGACAGTTCCAAATAAAACGTCAGGATTAACCTGATGTTACATTGGATGGCTCGGACTGATCATAGCCTTCTGTCTGGAAAGTTCTGTGTTCCTATTCATTAACTAAGGCTCCCTAGCCAATCAGAGGCAGCTTTCTGGTTAAAGGAGGTATTAAAAACACTGCAACCACAAGGGCACTGGTCAATAAATAGGTATCATGCGATGGGGGCACTGTTTTTTTTCCGGTGAGTGTGCGGTAAATTCTGTCGTTCCTGTGTTTAGGCCTTTTGGCACAGGAAACTCAAGCGATTTCGCTGTACGGCGGTGTGTCCGCCACTCACCTTTGCAGAGAGCACTGTAGTTGGAACAGCAGTCGCCCTTCTCCAGGCAGTCATCGGAGCAGTGGCAGGCATGGTCATCATTCCGGGCCTCCCCGCACCGCTCCCAGCTACACTCAAAACCCCCCGCTGACCAAACCCATTCCACACCACGTGCAACAGCCGACATTATGGAATAATCAGTATATTTGCTCAACGGTCAACTCTGACCATTATGAATGACGATTATAATTCGATGCTCAATTTCTCATTCTGTGCATTCATAACCGTACAGACAGACAAGCAATTAAAAAAGAAGTACTTTAGATGGCTGTGAAAAATGTACATTGGTTTGATAACATACTGAAACATGGAACGAAAAAACGTGGACAGGAAGTTGTAATGCCCTTCCTCTGATAAACGAAAAATCTTAAGTTAACAGAACTTCAAAAATACATTGTGGGCACCAACGCCCGGACCTTACCTGTTTTCAGGCAGAGATTGTCGAAGTCCGAGCAACAGCTGTCGTAGGTTTTGCATAAGTTGTCACAGCGACAGGTGGGAGGTTCAGCCTCGTCCAGCTCAAAGCATCTGTTCCTGCACGAACCCGAGGCGCTTATCCACTGGGAGTGCGCTGTCACCGTAGGGGGGGG
>JAOYSI010006015.1:0-13138 GCA_025775065.1 Hiodon alosoides | reverse complement strand
CCCCCCCCCACCCCCCCCCCCCCCCCCCCCCCCCCCCCCCCCCCCCCCCCGCCCCGGCCCGCCCGCCCCCCCCCACAGCCCTAATTATTAGTTCCTTCTTTTATTTCTACATCTTTACTATTCTCTTTGAATTAACAATATCCCAGACTCTTGCTGTGCAACCACAGTGCAGTTCTCTAAACATCTGCCACACAGAGGGAGACCTTTCATGAGGCAGATCAAATGGCTAGGTGCAACATTTTAGAATACAAATAAATGCTTGGTGACTTTAATGATAAACAAGCTGGCGATACACTTACTGCCACAATTCAAGACCAAAGAGGAAAACTTTACAGGATGGCCAGTTGTTGGAGTGAAAATAAACCAGAACACAACATTAACAAACCTTCACAGCTCTGGGGCCTTCTAAGTTATCGCACTGGTGGGGCACTTTAGAACAGTGAACAGTGGAGGGGGAGACCACAGTGATTACGGGGCCAGTTAATGAGCACGAATTCCGTCTGGCAATGTGGACAGATTAGGGCAAACATCTCGAGTTGTGAACAGTCGTAATCCACTGTTGTGTACATTCTGAAAGAAAGAGTCCCTGCTGGAACTGGAAAGGACAGGCAACAGTTAAAGGGGGTCTCCCCGTTGATTCTCTGGCGTCCAGCGCGTTTCGGCCGCTCGGCAAACACCCCGCCAGTGCCCTCCACAAGCCGCAGCCCGCGACGTTGTAAACTGCGACTCCCGAAGCGGCTCCGCCTCCTGCTCGTTTCTTCCCTCTCTCCGTCCCCACAAACACTTTCCCATGGCTCGCGCCAGTCTCCGTGTGTCTGCCTGGAAGCAGATTTAATTGCAGGGGAGTCGCTTTGCCAGCCTGTGCTGTCACAGACTGCCCGAAGACAAATCAACACAAGGCTTCAGTATTCCCGTCTGCACAGCGGGGAGAACAAAAGCCACTCTGTGGGAGGGGTAAAAATAGCCCAGTTAGTCGGGAGGCTTTTTTGGCAAGTGGCAGCCTCTCTACTCACACGTAACGTATAGAAAATGCATGCCGCAGGTCCGAACAGAACTAGTTTTACTCACCGCTTTAGTCCAATGTGCCAACGTAAACAGCAACGCAAAAAACTTGTTTAAGGTTCATTCCCTGAAATGCTGCCGTAACTTCACAGAATAATGGATGCCGCGTAATGGCAGTGAACAGCAGCGCCCTGAAGAGTTGCCAAAGCACTGCATAGGTTGATATGACGTCTTTTTGTGGCTCTCTTCAGGTTCAGACAGTCTCACTTACTGCACCTAATCCCTACTGCAATGCCATGCCATGCCATGAGGTAAAGGGGCCCCTTCCACTTAGCCGAGCACTGAACAAAACAAACAAAAACTGAACTTATAACCCCACTGAAGTTACAAGCTTTCACCTGTGGCTACACAAGAATAGACTTTTTGAGAACTGTGTGCTTTTCAGCACCTTATCTCAAAAAGCAGCTATCATATTAAAAGCAGCACCATAGTTCAAACCCCTGCTAGCTAGCTTGCGTTTCACGCCCTACTTATTGTAGCCGCCAGGACACTTATGAGAATCTTCCGGCAAAACCAGTCAGTAAATCAGCTGGACTTGGCCCACCTCACCTTGTTCAGGTTATATTATTACATTATGTTAGACAAAACAACCCCCGGCCTCCTGCCATTCCAATTTATCTCATCTCAAATTTTGAAATGAAATTCTGTTTCCATGTTAACCCACAGTGTCTCTATATCAGGTGCTGGCAACCCCCTCTTGCTCTTTTCTCTTTATTTATTAATAAAGTTAATTATTATGAGAATTTGTGTAGTCCAGATACCCAACTTTTCAGTTTTTGAGACCTGGGAAATCTGGAGGATGGCACTCAAGGAGCAGAAGGGTTGCCTTTAAAAGGGAAACGATCATGCAGAGAAGGACGGTTCCCAGTCCAGCCAACATTACAAAACGCCTCGTCATGCACTAATTCCACGCTGTGTTTTGCAAAGCATCTGAACCGTAGCCGTTGTTGTGCGGCACGGTAATGTCACAGTCATTTTGTGCCACTGAAACACTTGGGTGACCATACGTTGAGAGAAACAAAAGGGTGCTCTTTCATTTTCAACATTAAGTCACTCGGTAGATGCTCTGATCAGAAACTGCACAGTTCAAAAGCGTAAATTTCATCCCCTTTACACACAAATTTACTGAAGCAATAGAGGCTAAGTACTTTTCTCATATATACACCGGACAGGTTCTTTGGAGAACACTGTCCCGACATCCTCCCAGAATGCCATGGACTTTGGAGTAATGACCACATCCGCAACCAGACCTGTACCTACTGGCTGACGTGTTTGACCCGCCAACTCACTGCTTTCCGCAGGCTCCTAGAGCCTACCTTCTCAGACTTATCAGTCTCCCCAGGGAACTGATTACATGTGTAGTCAGTAATGCTGCTGGTAATGTCTGTAGTATTGACGCATTACAGTGTACTTAGATACCAGTAGTCGGATTTTTAGATAATAGCCGGTTTAGGCAAGAGAGCCAAAGATAGTTGGTTTTCGTTCCACCCAACCCTTAAATCGCTAAATTGGATCCACTGTCGCATACGACCAAGTGCTGGTACTATTAATAGAAACCTTAAAAATATGTAGGAACAGATAGGCCCCTAGTCTAGATTTACTGTATGCATTGTGATGGAGAACTGATGTATGCTTAGCTAAATTGTGCCTAATTTATCTCCTATTATGTCTTTTGCAGAGTTAAAGCACTAAATTGGTTAAGCATACAAAAAAGAAAAAAGAAAATACATAATGCCAGGATAACATTAGGTCCAAAAAGTCTCCCCGGTAAAAAGATAAGTAGCCAAAAATCTTTTTTTTTCCTTTTTTGTTAGCTGAAATTACTATTCATTTCAGATGAGAGTAGAATATCAGGCTCCTAGGGGGGATTGTTCATGTTACCCATGTGGTAAGTGGTCAGTGGCAAGCTTTTCTTCTCAGCAGAAGACCCTTGTGGGATGAAAGGTCACCTCGCACCTCACACAAAGTTATGGTAGTATATGTGTGAGCGAAATAAAGCGAGGGAGACGACAAATAACCTGTCACCCCAAAGCAGATTTTCAAAGTAACCGTTTCAATGCTCTGACACACACTATAAGTCAACAGAAATTATTTTTTATTTTTTTACATGCATGACTGTACAACTTAAGAATGGAGGAAACAAGTTTTCTGTTCTTTTTAAGCCGGGGCTTCCCAATTCAAGCTATAGGAAAACATTTCAGACAGCTATTGCCACACACGTAACCCAAACAAATGTTTTATTTGTCTCAGAAACAAAGCACTGGTGAGATCTGTAGGCTCCTATTCCCCAATCTCTTCGCACTCACTCATAAAAATTGTAGTCTATAAAAATGTAATTCAACCCAGTATCGGTTCTCTTTTCCCCCCCAAATCTGCCACTCCTCTGAGTTTTAAGCCTTGCCCGGTTGACAGGGAAGCAACACAGCCGGGTGATGCCATGTCGGATTATGGCCATAACCGCCAAATGTCTGATAAATCACAATGGCTAGAACTAAAAATAGCCTCGTAAAACTATACCCCTCTATAAGAAACAATATCTATGCTGAATAAGTGTTTTCCTCAGCAGCTGAGCTAATTAATAGTCTGCAAGCTGAGCAGTATTGAAAGGAGGGAGACGATTCTCCTTGAATATATCCCCCAAATCCCCCCCGCCCCCTCTCCAGGCCCATTACTGATGTGGGTAAGTTTCCTATCAGAGGGCCATTCAAAAGCCCAGGACCACCTGTTTCTAAGCAGATTCTCTAGTGAAACGAGAATGTTGCAGCAGGGTTCGTTTTGCTTCTACCATGGGAAAAAGATTACAAATAAAATCTGGGCCCGCAAGTAAAATCTGGGTAAATACCTGAAACTTCTGAAACGTGTAATATAGTCTGGTGCAGTATGTTACAGAAATCACAGCACAAGATATAATAAACAAAAAAGCTGTTCTGGAACTTTGCCGGCTCCCACTCGTTTCCTGATTAAAACATCTATCTTCCACAGCAGTGCTGCCAGCAACATGGCCCTTTCAATTCCTCTGCAAGGCCCAAAGTGAAATCTATTCCAGTCTGATAGTGTAGGCGACCGACTCTCTACAGAGTGGAGCCCTGCAAATGTCAGAGTGAAAAATATGCAATGATTCACCATGCTGCGGCTCTCGCCACACAAGCAAGATTCTGAACAATAAATAGCCAATTTGGTTGCAGTTCGTTGGTTTTCTTGTAAGCATGCGTGCAAAATTACTGCCTCCAGCAGCAGCAATTTTGCTTTAAAAAAAATAACTGACAGGCAGTAAACAAAACGAAAAAACAGACCTGGGTGCATAGGTCCTGCAACCTATATGCAAAGCAAGAGGTCATAAAGGCATGTGACCTTCCCACAAGTCTTGTGTCATGTGCACAAAAGCAGGCAGTGCCTGGACATTAAGAGTTAGAAGAAGGGGGAAGAAGGAGCCTCAGCAGTGGTTCAGTATGGATTGAGCTTAATGGGTTCCAAAGTCCCAAGTACAGTCATACCCTATGATATGCACATACCTGGTTCTTAGAATAAACCATATGTACCCGGGGAAACATAAAGCCAAAAGTATACGCTGGAAATCATTTTACAGCTGATAATTGGTTTAGTACTTTTAGTATTAGTATTAGTAAAATTAGTATTTTTTGCTCACAGCACACGCCAGTGACAGCTCCCCAATAACTTCAATAGAAAACATACAGCAAAAATGTATAATTAACTAAAATTTCATCAAAAGGTGACTGTGCAAGCTAACCTAGCCACTGGGATAATATTTAGAGCTGACAGACAGGAAGTCAGGGTGTGGAAGTCATGGCCGAACGATAGAGATGGTGTTTGTGTAGTACCATAGCCCTGCATAAGCAAATTCTGTGGATGCTTAATGCACAAAATACAAATTTTTTTTGTCTTAGCGAAAGATAAAAACGCATCAGTGTCGTCTTCCACAATGATTGGGTGGTTATAGAGCACGTAACAATATTTATCATAAGGCAACGTATATGTGGAAAATCATTGGTTCTGCTTAGCACATAATTCATGTATATGATCTCAGTGATAATTTATTTAATAGTTCTTCTTATGCAGTGTTTTAATACTACAGACATACTGGCATGAGCTGAGACAAACATGCATATACAATTTCAGGTCTACACACTTAGTTCAACAGTTTTTTGTTTTTTAAGGCTTTATCTCAAATCACACCCTGTGGTTAAATATTTGGGACAGCTCGCTGGTAGGCAGGCAAACAAAGGGTGGTTATAGTAACAAGCCTTGGAAACAACCCATATTGGAGTCTCTGCGGTTGCTGAAGCCAAGGCGAAGTAGTCCAGCTAATTTGCCCATTTCCAGCTCCTAATGCCGTCTCATTCTCCTGGATATTAAAAAAGGAATTTCTCTTCATGAAATGAGCTCTTCAAATCAAAGTAACCAACACAAACTCAACAGCCATTGACCAATAGCCGATTAAGACATCTTCTTCGCATTCACTTCTTCAAGATAAGTTGAGACTGCAATTTTTTAGTTCAGAGTTCTTACAACGTTGAGTGTAAGAAAAGGGAGCCGCCTTCAAGAGACGGTAACTAAGCTCAATTTGAGCTACGCAGAAAATCAACCTCAAAGATATCTCTATCTAAGTAATATGTAATATGGGGTTAACCTAAAAAAACACACAAACTAGTGAAGTGGACTGCAGTTCTTGTTAACATACTGCCGTTTAACTTCAGTCATCTCTGTGAAAGAAAAAAGAGCTTTCCTCTAGAATTTAAACTAGAACATAAATCATTTTATAAAACCTTGCACACCAAGAGGTCACTTTTTCTCCTTTGTTAATGAAGCCTCGCTCTCCCTCTGACACACACTGGCCCTCCCTACTAGAGAGCACCCAGAGAGACTAACTCTCCCACATCAGGCTAATCTCCCTAGCCCAACAAACACGCTCCCCCAAACAGTACCACTTCCTGCAGCCAGCCCACTGCCCATCTGCTTCCCATTAAACAAAGGACAGAACCAACATCCATTAAAATTTTTTTTTTTTTTTTTTTTTTAAACTAATTTATTGGAAACTTTGGTACCTTCTCATCTTCTGTGATTGGCTTCTGATGTGGATCGAGCCATTTTTAAGGGAAAGTTCACGTTAAAATTTAATCTGAAGTTCTTCCTTGACATTTTGCCTCACAAAACTTACCACACAAGTTGTACCAAGGCAAACGTTTTATTTTTACTCTTTTCATTGTTTGCCTCTAGGACTTTATACCAGCAACTTCTTATGTAACCAGCAAACTATTATAGTACACAATGGATAGAATCTTCCACTATCAATTATTCAGAATGTTTTGACAGGTCAGTGACTTAATATTTGTGTACATTTGATAAGGCCAGTTTCTCTCCTGTGGTTTACTTGCCTGAGGTGTTGGACAAAAACTTTCGAATTACCTCACGCACGGAAAAGAACATCTGACTTGAAAAAAGATCCAAGCTCAATGCAATGTGCCAACACTGAGATCGATGCAATATGTACAATTAATAGCCATCCAAATAGGACTCCTGACTTCTAAAATCAAAATCTCCCACTCCCCAAATGACCTGCATGTGCGCATCAAAACAGCACATTTTTCATTCCCAATATCATCAAGACACCCTTAATCCAGAAGTCTGAACGATAGCCAATATGAAACGAGCATTCACTATCTTATAGCAAAGCTACATTCATCCGTTTAAAACGATCTATCCACATCAATGTTAATTACAAGAGGTGTGCAGTCCAACAGGCATAAATGTACAGACAGCTAATTCTATTGTAATATTTTATGCCACACTGTGTATTCCATAATGTATTTGCACAAGAATTAATGAATGTATAGAGGCCCCAGCGCTTGTTAGTCATGTGAAGGGTGATGGAGCATTCCTGTCTGGTAAAGGGAGTGTAAGATAATCCCATAACCCCTTAGCCTAGGAGTAAAACATAGGTGGCCTAAGATGTGTTCTACTGTGCAATGGAGACAAGCCTTTCTTTATGACCTTACAATGAGAAACATGAGATGTTTAATTAACAAATGCACATTGTTCCAGAGCTGGCAAGCTATCGCTGTCATTTTCCAGCACAGTTACATCCACTCCACGACGGTTTGCCATTTTTAACCCAACCATGTCTCACCGAGAGACAAACAAGAACAAATGACCGTGCGGTGTGCATTTCTCTCCTTGTTCCCTACCCTCTACCCCAGGTCCAGCCTATAATTACACAGTTGGGAGGTTGTGTTTAACATGTAGATTTGTTTAGTTATCGCAGACCCAGCCCTCCAGGCCTGCAGTGATCCATCCCTTCCCTCTAATTAAACAGATTGCCCCGAGCAGTCCAGGCTCCAGTACGCCACCAACCCAGGAGATAATGACAGAACGCTGAAACATGGAGCTCCAAACTCTAAAACACCCATACGATTCCCGCACCACACTCATCCTTGGACCTTCATTTGGAAACCTTAGAACCGTGAAAACAGCACCGGCTCGTCTTCAGAAAATGCCCATCTAAAGAACGGATGCAACACAAATAGCTTAACTGTCACACAGATTAGTGTGGTTACTGGCAACTGTCAATGACTAACAAAATATTGAACATGTTTGTAAGGGTCTCTTATGTGTAGAGGGACGTTTCCCCATTTATTTTCCCGACTGTATAAAGTTAATACGTTTCCAATGAAAAATGGACACAATAAAATTCTCTAATAAAAGATTTCTAATTCTCATAACCCAACATACCCTTTTCAGGTTTATATAACTGTGTGGGTACAATCTAAACTATTGAGGATAATGTGTTCTAGCATCCTTTCTCTCTCTGCCTCCCTCCCTTCCGCAAACATTTCCAGATTCCTGACGCTACAGACCCCTCCCCCACATCTCTTTGAATGGCACCATGGCACAAAAACAAACTGGTGGCTTTGAAACCCCTCATGAGCCGAAGGGAGAAAGAGAGAGAGAGCAGAGAGAGAGAGCAGAGAGAGAGAAAGAGAGCAGAGAGAGAGAGCACAGAGAGAGAGAGAGCAGAGAGAGAACAGAGAGAGAGAGCACAGATAGAGAAAGAGCGACCTGCATTTGAACCACCTTTTCTTCCACATGCTCCTGTTCGCCTGTTTTTCTCCCATGAAATGAGTGCCCCCTTACACTCAGGAAACATTTACCCAGCACCTTTCAGTGTTACATTAAATACAGGTGGAACAAATTATAGGCCAACAGAAACGAGCACCGCAGAGGGTTTTTTCTTTCAACCCTTGAAAGAAAAAAAATGCCATACTTTCTCAGCAGCCTGAGAGATTACCTCCTCAGTCAATGCAGCAAACATGGAGCAATCTAAAGTAAAACAGTTGAAAAACGTCAATGCCATCGGGAAGCAAGCGATTCCCATTTCCTATCAGTTAACACAAACGGTCAGCTTTTCCATTTGTATGGCTATATTTACCCTGCGCTTATGACTTTTGTCAATTAATGAAAAATACTGTGGAAGGGTGGGCCCGATATTATCCATTAAACGTTTATATTTAGCTAAGATGTCTATTCTCAGTTAGTCCATTGATTTCAGCGTTACAGTCTAGGCTATTTAGTTAACCATTAATATAAATCCAGTTATTTTTTAGACAGAAGCATTAACATTATATAAATATCTTAAAGTGTACAGATGTCTTTTCCTAATAAATATTTTGCCTAGTAAAAAAACAAAAGTTAAGAGTAGCTACTAATTTCCACCTCCACAAGCCACAATGGATTATTGAAACAAAACTTTAATTTTAGACCCTGCATAAAATTATGATACTGCTGAGTCACTACTGGCATACACACTTTTTAAATTGCTTGATTAAATATAGTTTATATTTATCAAACAAAGTGTAGTTATACATGAATGAAACATTTCCACATTTTTTAGTGTTACAGCTTGGAATACCTAACACTATGAAGGGACAAAATAGTTGAGTTGGAAAAAAAAGTTGATTTAAAGAAAAAAAAGCAGACATTTACATGTCTTACATAAGTATTCAACACTGCTGCAACAAATTGCCTTCAGAAGTCACATAATTAATCCACTTAATTGCAATTAAACTGTCACATGATCTCAAAATAAATACACCTGTTTCTGGAAGGCCCCAGAGCAGGCATACCTAAACAAACAGCATCATGACGACCAAGGAGCTATCAAAACAAATCCGGGATAAAGTTCTGGAGAAGCACCAAGCAGGGTTTGGGTTATAAAAAACATATCACAAACTTTGAACATCCCGCAGAGCACCGTTAAAGCCATTATTTAAAATGGATAGAATATGAGAAACCGCGACTCGGTTTCCTAGAGTAGGCTGTCCACCAAAACGGATAACAGGAGGCCTATGGTAACTCTGAGGGAGCTGGAGAGATCCGCAGCTGAGACGGGAGAAACCGCCCATTGGACAACTGTAACCCGGGCGCTCAACAAGGCTGGGCTTTCAGTTTGGAGACACAGCAAACATATGGAAAAAGGTCTGGTCTGATGAGACCAAAATTGAATTTTTTGTGCTTAGCACAAAATGCTATGTGGCGCAAAACCAATATCACTCAACCATGGTAGTGGTAGAATCATGTTGTGGGGATACTTTTCAGCAGCAGGGTCTGGTAAACTGGTCAGGGTTGAGGGCAAGATGGTGGAGCCAAATACCGGGCAATTCTTGAGAAAAACCGGTTTCAGTCTGTGAGACCCCTGAGGCTGGGGAAGAGGTTCACCTTCCAGCAGTATAATGGCCTTTAAACACACAGCCAAAACTACACTGGAGTGGTTTAAGACCAAGAACCGCAATGTCTTAGAATGGCCCAGTTAAAGCCAAGACCTCAACAGAAAATTGCTGTTCACCAACAGTCGCCGTCCAACCTAACAGAGCTAGAGCAATATTGGCAAGAAGAACGGTTAAAAATTGCAGAATCCAGACTTACCCCAAAAGACTCACAGCAGTAATTGCAGCCAAAGGTGGTTCAACCAAGTATTGACTTAGAACCAACAAATGCCTGTTTTTTCGTTGTATTATTGTGTCACAATAAAAAAAAGTTAGGTAAAAATAAAATAAAAATCCAAGTTAGCATCTCGTCTAGATGCACTCCTCCTACTAGTGGACCCCCTTCCCTTTTGGCATGGCGGAAACTCTGACTCATCAAAGTCGTTCCTTCTGGGTCTCGGACACGCAAGTGTCTTACAGGGCATCCTTCTACGTGTGGGTTTCTCTTGTCCTTGTGAAGAGCAAGGCTTCCAGGGCTTGGATATTTGTTTAGTGCCACAACTCTAGATAATTTGAGTTGTAACAATACAAAATGTGGAAACATCCAAGGGAGGTCAATACTTACGCAAGGCACTGTATGTGCCGGGCAGCTGTAATAATAACCATTTTGTCAACAAAAAAAATAAATACATAAAAATCGCAGAGTTAAAGGTGAGCATGTCCACTCAAAGTTAAGCAAGAGCGCAGAGTCAGCACTCCAACAAAACGACCAAAAACAGTGGAAAATATGTGCAAATATACTCCAATAAATGCAAAAAATGTGAAGTGCATGGTGGAAAAAGCATTGTAGGGTAACTCAGCTCCAGGGCAAGCATAATGAATAACTAATTACTAAGGGTAGAAACAGAGCAACTTATCCGTGATGGCAGCACGGTTTCTCTCACCCGAGAGTCGATTGGGTCAGTGCAAAAGGAAACCAGCATCCTCAGGGTTCCTAGCCAGAATTCTTTGCATTTTCTCGGAGATCCAGATCAGTCACTCACATATGTGAAGAGACGATTATAATTATTGATTTATTCTGATCATTATTATTATCATAACCATTCTATCTGTCCATTTAGTGACAACTTCAAGTCTCCGACTCTCATAACTGATCCTTTTAGTAGTGATATGTCAAGATTTAGTAAACAACCCGTGAAATTCAAAACAACCATTTGAAAAGGTAAAAAAAATACACCACTCTTTCATTTCGTTCTTCTCGCTTTGAAATAAAGGATGGCTACTCAAGAGACAAAAGGACAATGGAATCACTATTGCTAGGATCCACAATGTTTAAGAATCAAGAACCTTGACAAAAATGTAACTTCTGTATCTGTGTAAAATATCTGCAGTTCCTCTTTAACCCTGCACTCTCTGTTCTTCCTAACTCAGCAAGATAATTAGGTTTGATCTTAGTGTCTCTGTCAGGGAACTGGGCAGGAGAAACTGCTACAGTGGCAAAGACAAGTAAGGTGCAAAACTATTCACAGTTTCTAGCATCAGAAAATAATGCAGAAGTTAAATAAAATTTTGAAAATTTAAAATTTCTGTGTTCAGAAAAACAATGCACATCAAACTTAATGTACAACTTAAGGTGTATATATACACATTATTAACAGCATATAATGTTAATTCAAGAATGGACACTTCTACACTGCGGAAAGTGGTTTGGTTGCTCATAGTTACTACGCTAGGTTCCTATGTTACTGGTTCGCTACTCGCTCCGATAAGTCCGAGAAAAGTGCAAATGTGCCTTCTTAAATAAATAACTGCAATAAACACCCAATGCACACAAAGATACATTTTTCTTTATTCCTGACTGCAAGTTTCCAATCCAGTTGTGCGTTAATAAAGTAATTGAACAATGCAGCCCCTCTCTTCCGTGTAGCCTAACAGGAACACCAGGCACAACAGTTCACAGGTTATAAATGCAGTGCTGTCTGTGCGGCCATCTACAGTTTAGTACATAATTTAAAAATCCCACCACATCCAATCATGAGTTGACATCAGTCTCCATGTCATGAAATGCACTCAAATGACTCCCAGCATTCTTCCATCGAGACACAATATAGGTACTTCAAATTTCCCTAGATTTATGACAATTAACACCATTAACGGGATAAACACTTTCCCTGGGAACCTGTATGCTCAGGGATAAGCACGCTTTGGGAGTCAGTAAATCTGCCTGCTCATTAATAAGGGGTAAACTAATGTGATGACTGTAATGGCTCATCACAAATGAGATTAAGGTTAGGTTTTGACATAAACAACAGCAACCAATGCAATATATTGACTAAATGTCGGGCAATAAGGGAGTTACTCACAAAATCGCCAGTGTCAGAAAACCTGGATAAGCTATACAGAGAGCGAGAAACAAAGGAAAGAGGACAACTTGTAGACATACACACTCAACCTTACCTGGCGCCATGCTTTACATGCTGTAATACACTGCAACACACTGCAGGCTGATAGGGGTTGCCAAAACCAGCTGTCCTTTATCAAACTTCCCTTATTCGGTTGTTGAGTCAGCATGCAATCACATGGTGTCTAACTTAATTAGATAAAGAAGGCGTCAGCCATGAGGAGAAGGTGCACAGCCTCCACCTTTCTCCCGGATAGACTGGCCAACATAGACTTGAAGATACTGGAGAAATCACGCAAGCCTAGCAGAAAGCTCCACCAAGAAGCCATGAACAGCAAGGTGGGAGGGCACATTCATCACTGTATTTTATTTCTTGTGGCAGTGAACGTTCATTTGAGCCTTTTTACATTCACGTTCATGTGTATCGGAAAGGGAAAATAATATACCAATAATGTACGATACAGGGTACATAAAGCAGGCAGAAGGAAGCTGTATTCTGACTGGTCGGTTGGGTGTGGCCTCACTAGAGACGAGCCGCTGCAGGGAAGACTTGCTAAGGGAGGGCGGTCTAAGACGAAAGCCACACTGGTGACCCTACCACAACACTGGCAGTGCCAAAACACATCTGACAAAGATAGTTACCCAGCATCTGTTATTTTTTAACCTTGAAGGGACATTTCAAATTATTCTGCCTTTGGTTGTGGGAATAAAAATTTACAAATAAGTAGCACACTATGTAGCACGCTCGTATAGACACTATATGGACAAAAGTATTGGGACACCTACACATTACACCTATAGGAGCATTTATGACATACCATTCTAAATCCATAGGCATTAATATAGAGTTGGTCCCCCCTTTGAAGCTATGACAGCTTCCCCTCTTCTGGAAAGGCTTTCTACAAGATTTTGGAGTGTGTCTGTTGGAATTTTTGCCCATTCTTCCAGAAGAGCATTT
>JAOYSI010006014.1:0-13138 GCA_025775065.1 Hiodon alosoides | reverse complement strand
CAGGTAGGGCCTGCTGGTGAATAGTAAAACGGTACTTTCAGCTCACAGGTAGGGCCTGCTGGTGAATAGTAAAACAGTACTTTCAGCTCACAGGTAGGGCCTGCTGGTGAATAGTAAAACGGTACTTTCAGCTCACAGTTAGGGCCTGCTGGTGAATAGTAAAACAGCACTTTCAGCTCACAGTTAGGGCCTGCTGGTGAATAGTAAAACAGAACTTTCAGCTCACAGTTAGGGCTTGTATCCAAGAGCGAGGAAAGGACCGGATGTCACGTCTTGTCACCCTAGCCTGCTGCACTACTTAAAGCTGCCTCGAAGCCATTTAATATCCTGCAGTTTCTCCCAAAGGCGTGGATTTAGGACATTTCCGAGCCCCCCCGCCTTAGTCGGGTGGCAGCACCCGAGGGGGCTATTTGAGTTGAAAAGCCATCTGCTGCGTTCCAGGGTAATTTCGGTTTGAGCTGAACTCTTCCTGAGCCAAGGCCAGCATGGGAAATTAAAAAGGCAAAAAGGGGTCAGTCTGGTCATCTGCTGATAAATTACTCAGCAGGTTAATAAGGAGCATTATGTAGGTTTGAATCTAGGCATCGCTTTACTTTTTCATCATCGGATTCTGTTGTGCCACTGTTGTGATCACTATCAAGCCTTACTAAACCACTCTGTTGTGCCAATGATCACTATCAAGCCTTACTAAACCACTCTGTTGTGCCAATGATCACTATCAAGCCTTACTAAACCACTCTGTTGTGCCAATGATCACTATCAAGCCTAACTAAACCACTCTGTTGTGCCAATGATCACTATCAAGCCTAACTAAACCACTCTGTTGTGCCAATGATCACTATCACTAAACTACTCATTAACCATTAGTGTTAATACATAATACAGTAAATGACCCTACATTACCATGATATAAAGCAGAATATTTAGTCCATATAACCACCTGCTGGACCACTTTATCCGTTCCTGACAGTCTCATTGAAAGGCCTACCTACCTAAATTCCTTTTTTTGCATTAAGATTAATTCTAAATTATATGTACGCAGTATTATGGCGTCTGGAAATTTTGTTGCGGACTGCTTAGAATTCAAAAACGCAATTGTTTTTCTTAAGAATGTCCACTTGAGGTTAATTCTCAAGATTAATACTGTTAAAACATGGCTTTGTATCGGAGCGGAAATTGTATGGTATGGCCAAAATGGGTTACCCAGAGGTGAAGATCTCACGATTAACACTGTATGCGATTTACTTACCGCTGCATTTACACTGTATGTATATGCGATCATGGGGTTTACCTGAGCATACACTGCCCTCTTCTGGTCATACATATTAGCGACATCTGACAACAAACTGCAAAACATCTGCTCATGGGGTGTTTAAATAGATATTTTGAAGAGCCTACCTTGTTTAAGAAGAAGCTCTGGCCAACCTCAATGATGTGAGGGTCTACAGTCTGAGTATCTGCCACAGAAGGGCTGACCTTCCAGGAGAGAGAGGAGACGTATGGTTGGCTTTGCCTGGTGAACTTATCGTGACGACAACCCTTGGTGATTTCATCAGTGTCAATATTCAAGAATATAGTAAATAAACCAGTAAAATAGTCAGCACTAGTAAATAAACTGTGTACAGCATTTTAGATGAGTTATTCAGATCAGGAGTACATATGGTGTATCACCTCAACGGAGCTTTCCTGGACTGAGTGCAGGTGAGCACTCCTGGGATAGATATCAGTCAGGTGTGGCGGGGGCTCTGGATTCACGCGGCGGCCGTGTCTCTTCAGAACCTCCTTGTAGTTAAACGCGTCAAAGTTGGTCTTCCACAACAGCACCTGGAACCAAGCATAGGGGAAACACAGGACCTCCCGTGTGGCTCAAGCGGCAAAGTATCACAAGTCCTAGGAACTGGAGGTCCAGTCCCGGTCATGTCATATGCCGATTGTGACTGGGGCGAGAGGGATTCGACAGGGCTTCCTTTCTCTCAGTACATCAGGGCCAGTAGACATCGTCTCGGCGCTGAACCGCTCCCAGGAAATCAATCACAGCAATTAGCCATCCCAACCGGATTCCTGCACAAATTTATATCAATATGGAGGAGAAGACAAACGTTCTCCTGCACATACCTGAGAGTCGCACCCTCCAGAGGCAAACTTTTGGCCATCTCCAGAGAACGCCACGGCCAGCACTGGGCCCTAAGGAAAACAAGCAGAAACGGGTCATTTCGCAGACAAATGGCAAAAGCAAAGCATTGAGCCACTCAAAAGCGAGTTCCACTATAAACGAGGAGGAATATGCAGTGCCGCTTCTCTACCTCGTGCCCATGCAGCGTGTAGATCAATCTCCCCTCCAGGAGGTCCAGAATTTTCACTGTGCCGTCACTAGAGGCACTGATGAGGTAGTTACCCGACGGATGGAAGGAAAAGCAATTGATCCCTGCACTGTGAACTGAAATAACAGCATGACTATGACCGAGAATTATGTGCATTAAGTGTGTATATAACATTCAAATGTTTTTAATCATTTCAAATCTTATGTTATACATGTAGACTCAGGGAGCAGTTTATCAGGTACACCCATCCAGTACTGGGTCAGACCCCACCTTGGTCTCCTGACGCTGCAAACAGCCCGTTCCACAGGGATGTTGATCCACACTGACGCAATGCCATCACACAGATACCGCAGATTGGACGGTGGTACGTTCACGCTGCGAACAGCCCGTTCCACAGGGCCATCCATTAATGCCCGTTAAGCCGAATCCTGACTCTGAGATCGGCATTACGCAATGCCGGAGCCGAGATTCGTCATACCCAACAAGGTTTACCGCAGTCCAGTGTTGGTGACCGCGTGCCTACTGGAGCCTCCTCTGGTTTTGTCACAGCAGCCCAGCCGTGACAACACCAGACACCTTCTACACTCCACATTTGTGTCCCGCCTGTTAGCGTTCACCCCGCACAGTCACGCAGGAAAAGACCAGGACGGCCGGCCGTTTCTGAGATACTGCAAACAGCACGTCTGGCACACGTTTCGCCGATTCAACGTTCAACCAAACCGTAAGTGAACGCACCGATGCTGGTCTTATAGCAAGCCAGGACCACATGGGGATCTGAAGGAGTAATCCATTTCAGTCAACAGGGTGGTTTACCTGATGAACCGGCCACTGAATACCTCTACCAATGTTTGCACTCACGGTAAATATTTAAAAACATCAAACCTAAAGATATTTTAAAGTAAGATTTGTTGTCATTATTTAGACATAATTTGCACATCTTTTCAGGACGTGCTGACGTGGCTAATCACATTGTATTGTATTCAGCATTTTCCATTAAGACTGCAAGACATTTTTATCCACCAATCATGTAGAATTGTGAGCGCTCTCATAAGGATAAGCAATATTTACCCTGGTAATGCTGCAGTAGTCGATTAGTTCGTATGTCCCATATTTTCAATGTGTTATCTGCCCCCGAGGAAGCAATGCAGGTACCACTGGCATCGAAATCCACAAAGGTTGCTGATCTAAAACAAAACACAAAAATGACCCCTCTGTGTTTACCATGTCCGATAGCGGGTTAAAGGGAAAAGTAAGACTAATGTTAGCCTATTGACAAGAAATCCTCTACACTGTAGAACAGCGCCATAGTGTGGCTTTACCGAGTAATTCATGCTTCAACACAAGTCCTGCAGATTTTCTGCAGTTTTCTGCGTGATCGTTAAGTACCCCTAGGTTAAAAAAATGATTGGTAGAATGAGGAGAACGATATAAAATCCCTGCCATCTTCACTAGGGAAGGCCTTACTTCACAGATGGCCTTTAATCTCAACTTTGAAATGGAGTAAATGGTGAGATTAAGCCTCACTAAAGGGGTTTATCGATGCTTAAGTGAGACGTATTCTAGCATTAAGGTGAGACACACTTACTTAATATTTTCTATGAAAATAAACTTTTTCATTAAAGACTGAGCATAAACACTGCAAAAACCTATTATAATATCCACATGAATACACTGTGGCTGCTTCTCACTTGGCGCTGTACAAATAAACTGGAAAAAATCCATGATAGGCAAGGACCAGGGATTTAGTTAGTACAAAGTAAAATGTAGGCAACCCCTCCATACCCGCCATAATCTGTAAAGGTGTTGACGCACTGCCGGGTGGTGGTGTCCCAGAGTCGCACTGTTCTGTCGTCCCCGCAGGAAGCAATCAAGCGTCCGTCTGGGGAAAACCTGAGGGGAAGAATCCAGGCCACCATGAGTATCAAGATTCACGAGCTCCACCTTAAAAAGCACAAACTGATGGAAACCTACAACTCAGGTTCATGACATTACTACAACGGCGTTAACGAGTCAACACGTATCAGCACTAGTTAAGAGCATGAAAGAAAGACTTTAACACCACAGCTTTGGTAAAGAGCACAACATTTACCACAACAATGTTGGGACAGACGTTTATGTTAAAAATACATTTTGGAACCTAATCCATCCGCTGGTTAGAATCCTGAGAACTTTCCGATTCCAGGACCTTAAAGATATCATCTACAGGATCTTACATATCCTCTAACAGTCTTGTAAGATCCTTGAAAGCAGGATCTTAAAAGATACTGAATCAAGATTCTATAGAATCCAATCAAGATTTTATGCAGGGTACATACTTTCATGGTGAAAAGTGGGAGTTATAATCATACCTGGCACAGCGGACCCAGTTGGTGTGCTGGTTCAGAGCGTACATGAAGCGCTGTCGATGAACACTCCAAACCTTCAGGGTCTTGTCATCAGAGGCAGTGACCAGCCTCTGGCCATCACTGGAGAAGCAGACACTTCGCACTGTAG
This sequence comes from Hiodon alosoides, assembly GCA_025775065.1. Taxonomy (NCBI): domain Eukaryota; kingdom Metazoa; phylum Chordata; class Actinopteri; order Hiodontiformes; family Hiodontidae; genus Hiodon; species Hiodon alosoides. The sequence continues at coordinate 8,324 of JAOYSI010006014.1, read as the reverse complement.
CCAAGTGTGCTCGAAAAACAGTGGATTCACCTCTCCTGCACATCATACCGACCAATCAGTACCACGCAATCTGCATGCAGAAATCTACGCATTTACTCCAACCTTTTAGTGCATTTAAAAACATGACAGTAACACCAAAATAAAACTGTGCAGCAAACACTCATCTCAGTTTACACAAAACGAACTGATTGAAACGTGAACACAAGTATCTGATTCCAGACTATTTGTCATCTGCTGCACCGTAACTTTATTGTCTCTCACATGCTAGGTTTCCATAATCGAACGGTTCGGTCCCGGGATGCAGAAACGAGCAGATCCCCAGACGGGGAGAACTGGACGCTGGTGATGAGATCTTTATGTCCTATAAACCTGAACGCTCTTGCCTTGGGACTCAAACTCCAAACCATAACATGTGTATCAGCGGATCCAGTTGCTTAAAAAGTTAAAGAAAAAATACATTTAGTAAGTTTGTCCCCCCCCTTCCAAGAGAGCATGAAATTATTTATATCATAACAATGCTATAATAAACAGAGGGGCTAAGAGAATGTGGCTTTTTGTAAGCAAAGACCAACCCAGTTGCTTGTTGTTGGGATTGAAGTTAGCACACGTGACAGCATCTTTATGACCTTTGAAATGTCGTTCCAGGGAAGGATCTTCCTAAAACGACAGGGTTTTTCATGTCAAATTAAAAATGTTATTTATTGTGCCGCTGAAACTCATTTGAAGTGCCTTTACGACACATTCACACAAAAAAATATAATCATGAGTTTCGCATTTAAGGTCTTGATGAAAGCGAAACTACAGCGAATCGGTAAACGTAACATGGCTGAGTGCTATCTTAGCGGCGTATAATAACGTATAATAATAAATAAAGTTCATACCACTTCATACGTACAGTTTATACATATTTAAAATATTAAATGGTTGGTTTGTTATAATTCTGAAGTCGGCTTTAGGTAAATTGTTTGCCAATGCGAAGAAACAGGTTATTAAATAATAGCCAGTAAATGCCTGACCATTTAAACCAGCATCCAGTCTCAGTAAAGGCGATTACCGTAGGTCTATGGACGAAAACATTACGTCATTACGTAAACTCGCCAACGTTATAAAACAATATGTTGTATATTATATTATTATGCAATATGTATATTAAATGTACAGTTTTCTATCGAAGTAATCAGACAATTTAGCTGGCTTTAGTCATCAAGGAAAGGAATTGTCAAATTGCTGTCCGTTTGATTCACGGAACTAGCAAACACCATGATCCTCTTACGTCGGAAGGCCTGGTAAATACAAACTGCCACACTGATACGCTCTTTACATTTTAAAAAAGTTCACCCTCTTACCAGCACAGACGCCATTAATAACTGGTGATTTGAATTACTTCGTCTTACCGCCACACTCGCTGTATTATATAAAAACACAAGAAAACTTCAATCGTGGAAAATAAATAGCTTTTTTAATCTGTCAAACCGACCGCGCTTTTCACCAGACGTATACAGTTGAGCGCAGAAAAGTAGATTTTGTCATCAGGCTTTCGCGGTTTTACGATAGGAACATATTCATATTCATAGCCAGCCTATTTAGCGTTTGTGTGACTTGTGAGAAAACTAAAGAAAACCCTGTTAAACTACTTAATTTCTGACAGGTGTAAGGCTGAGTGGGTACCGACGTAAATACGAAAAATACGAGTTTCCTGCTCTGAAACCTTGCTTGATGAGAAGAAATTGTCCGAGTTTACGAGAACGTGACCTTTTATCAGTCAGTCGGTAAATTGTAATCATTAATATCTAAATTATTAAGTTGTTTCATTCAAACTGCACAGTTATGACATCGTTTAGCTTTCAATTAATTTTGAAAAATACATACTCAAAAAACAACAACATTATGTTTGCCGCACGTAGATATTTGTTTATTATTAGTAGTATTATATTTACGAAATACATTTAATGTGTTTTGTCTTTCTTGTGTTTTCTTCACCGCTCCAATGTGTTATTTTTTTAGACTGTTTTAGTCAATTCGCAGTGATCAGTAACCGATCATTTTTCACCACTTCTAGCGTTGTACGACAAACGTGAAGCGAACTTAACAGTTGTTTGACAGGCGCCAGTGTATTACGACAGCCGTTACCATAGAATGCACACTACAATTTAATATAAATGACGTAGAAAATAATTGAATTCTACTTTTAAAAAAGTAGTAGTAATCCCATTATTTGCGATCATTAGTGATAAAGATATAAAACTGGGAATGCCCTTTTAAACCCAGGTGAAAGTAATTTTGCTCTGATTGAGCAGTGCGATAAGTGACATTGAAGAAGTGTATGTAGATAAGACTCAACAGTAGAATCAATAGTAATCTACCCCAACTGGTCATACCTGCCTCAAGACGTTAGCGACAGTAACCAGTACGACCAGTGGCATGTTATCTGTGATAGAAGGCAACGTTAGCCTATTTAATTTAAATTAAATGCATCCTGCATGAGAAAGCTGCCGTTACTGTACGTGTGTAACGCAGCACAGTTACCCAGTTGCGACTCTCGACCATGGAAACCCACGCCATGAAGCTCCCGACGCACGTTTCTTAAAAATGTGTTTGTAAATAAAAATTGAAACTATTACATGGCCACTTTAAATCACACATCGCTTTTACGTTTTGTTTTTTTCCCTTGTCGGTCCCTCTGTTGATCTCGTCTTCTCCTGGTTGATTTACGGTTCGTCTGTGTGTTTGGTTTTCCCTTCGGTTCTTCCTATCGGTTTTCTTATATTGTACCGACTTTATGTTAGGCAATACAAGCCATTGGCTCGGAAGCGATGTATACATTAGAGCACATGTTTACTCGCCTGAAAGGCTTGTTGTCATAAAACACCCCAATGACGACAATTAAAAAAGATGATTCTGCAATTATTTATTTTGATTTTCAAGAATGATGACCTTACATGCAACAGACTATGCTTACAGATCACTGACAGCATTCAGAAATAATCATGCTAATATAAGTATATGATATATTAATATATTAGATTAATATTTTTTTAAGAGGATGATCAGTAAAAAATTGTATTTCTTAATGTTTAATGTTAAATAATCAAAAAACTATCAATCCTTAAGACCCAGAAGACAGCTTTCTGTCTTTTTTTTTTTTTCCTCTCTCAACAGATGCAACTAGACGGGCTGATTACAAATATTGCATTTGCAGCTGGTAATATGGTTGTACTGATAGCTTGGCTTGTAACTCTTGCCACATTCCAAAGTGACAAATCGCGTCTCAGAATGCTCCATTTGACAACAGTGGCACTTGTCCTCCATATTCAGAACCCCATTCGAACCCGTCCACCTGAAAAGAAAACGTAATGGACATATGAGGACAGACATTTCCTGAGGGCTTTATTTGCCCAGGTTTACTATACAGACAAAAACATAAACTAACGAATAAAGTCATCTCCATACTTAAGTGCTGGTTGACATTGGCCTTGGCAGACAGGCAGTTCATTCACTACCGTGCAGTTGTCAACTGAGAGGGTCACGTTGGCTATTACAGGACCGCAGGTTTGGTTACCTGGAACAAGGAGTTACACAGTGGTTAAGCTATGCAGTGGTGGAGTTACACTGTGGATAAGCTCTGCAGTGGTGGAGTTACACTGTGGTTAAGCTCTGCAGTGGTGGAGTTACACTGTGGATAAGCTCTGCAGTGGTGGAGTTACACTGTGGTTAAGCTCTGCAGTGGTGGAGTTACACTGTGGATAAGCTCTGCAGTGGTGGAGTTACACTGTGGATAAGCTCTGCAGTGGTATCCAGGATTACAACTAGGTTACAACCTTTATTACAACCTGTCAGCCTCGTTACTCATTGTTATAAATAATTTTAGTCCAGATTCAGCTTACACGTGTAACAGCAATGGTTGTTATCCCAAACTCTGCGCTCCTAAAACAGAAAAAAGAAACAGTGTTTGTAATGTCTTCAGCTGTGCTGGAAATGAGAGGAATATGAAGGGTTGTTGTCTCAGTACAGACTGGGGCATAGTTACCATTGGGCAGTCCGGTTCACTACACACTTTCCGCTCAGTTTTAGTTCCATCCTTCTTGCATTCATATGACACACAAGGCTGGGAGGGGTCGTACCAAGTCTCCCCAACCTGAAGCGCGGGAACAGAGTTTCTATCACTAGGGGGTAACTGCAAGTGTGGAAGTATTCATAAGTGTACATGAGGTCTTATAAATTAGTTCTGCACTTTACACCAAAAATTACACAAAAACAATTGATGTATTTTTTGTCTTCATAAAAGACACTGCTTCTCGTGACACTACAAACTCTACACCCCCCTTTTCAGACACATACATATAACCCGTTTGCCCACGCTAACAATGCTAACACATTTTGTATTTGATGTTAAATAAAAAAATAAAAATTTTCATGACCTTATATTTCGTGCCATTGTGCTCGCATGTCGTTTTAACTGTAAAGAAAGATTGCAGTTAATCACAGTATACGACTGTCCAACACACCACACACCCAACACCAAAATGTTGGAGAAGAAAGATTGCAGTTAATCACAGTATACGACTGTCCAACACACCACACACCCAACACCCAAATGTTGGAGAAGAAAGATTGCAGTTAATCACAGTATACGACTGTCCAACACATCACACACCCAACACCGAAATGTTGGAGAAGAAAGATTGCAGTTAATCACAGTATACGACTGTCCAACACATCACACACCCAACACCGAAATGTTGGAGAAGAAAGATTGCAGTTAATCACAGTATACGACTGTCCAACACATCACACACCCAACACCGAAATGTTGGAGAAGAAAGATTGCAGTTAATCACAGTATACGACTGTCCAACACATCACACACCCAACACCGAAATGTTGTGGAAGAAAAGATAGACACCCACCCATTTACTAATAAATGAATTCTAATTGGGGGATGTCTTTATTGATTTTCATATTGAAATGAATCTCTGCTGATGTTAGAAACTTACCACAGACAGCCATGTCACAGCAGTTTGGGGAATTGAAGGTGATCAGAGTCTCATTCTCTTGGCAGGTGGGAATGACCAGGGGAGACTTAGGTATACACTTCTCTGTCCTGGTGGTTTCATCACAGGTGCAATTGTGGCAGTTGGATTGCCACGTATCGCCAGGCTTGGAGGCAAAAACACACCATAACACACGTCAAAGCTTATCATGAGCCGGCAGGGTGTTGTTAGAGATAGATGGGCATTTTGAGGTGTTCTTTTCAGCCATTTTAAACATTGAAAACTCCTAAAGCTGCTTGGTGTGAAAGCCTTTTAGGGTTAGTGGTTTATCCTGTCTTCACGCCATAGAATACTACAGGAAGTGGAGTCCATTATGCTTCACCCAAAATCATCATCAATATAACCAAATTCCCCATGTCTTCACCATGTCTTCACCGTGTCTTCACCATGTTTTGGTGATTTGACTGGTTTAAGATTCAGGAAAGCACCGATAATCTCACCTTTTTAGGCTCTCCATAAGGTCCCTTACATGCTGAAAAGGAATGAATGAAGAAAGATGTCTGGTGTGAACCACTGACTTTCATAACAAGCCTTTTCTTTCTGCTGTCATCTCTTGCTTTCAGATTTGACTAAAATTATTCAAAATGCTGTAATCAAATTCTGTTGATCAATGTATACTAATCTATCTTAAACAACAATTAAGTGGCAGACACACTTGGTCAGTTTGATCTAATTGTTACATGTCTGCTTTCCAAACACAAGGAGGACATGCAAAATAGCATTTTAAACCATTATTTTAACAAACTTTCATATTTTAATAATTTAATTATTTGAGCATCTTTGGGTATATATTATATTCATGCTACCAGTCCAAAATATCACGTGTTTCTTATCCACTTACTTGGGCATTCGTCGACGCAAATATCCTTGTATTTCTCTGCACGAATCATATTGCCGGGACAGAAGCATCCGGTTGTTGGTCTTGTCTTATTGTCAGTGTCTGGTTCTATGGTATGTCTGGGGAAAGACATCAGCTTAACATTAAATACTACTCCATGTCTCTACACATTAAGTATATCAGTGAATACTACTCCATACCTCTACACATAAAGTATTTTAGTGAATACTACTCCATGTCTCTACACATAAAGTATATTAGTGAAAACCTCTGTATACCTTTATTCAAAATGTATCCTTTATTTAAAGTATACAACATTAAATTCAACACACTGAACAGAGAAACTCACGTTCCATCACAGTAAGTATCAGTCTTGTTCATTCGACAGTCTTCATAAACCATTCCAGTAGGACAACTGAATTCTGAAACAGAAACATTTTCTCCATGAAAACGCACTGCTGCTAGGAAAGCTAACTAAAAAACTAAAGCCACAAAAGCAGCGCCCTCTTCTGCTCCGCACAGGTCCCTGAATAACAGCATGGTCTGTTCAGAAAAACACCTACAACCAAAGCAATGCTTATATACCTTGACCAACTGCAAAGGGTAATATTTTGCCCATTTGGGCAGCTACAGATTTATATTTAGTACTTTGCATGTCAAACCTTTAAAGTATAAAAGGCTTCTTACCACAGGTTCCGTTGGTAAGTTTCCTCCAATCCACACAAATGTCATTCACCCTGCATACTTCAGCCGCCTTTTCAAGTGCCGAACAGGTTATGTTTGGATCACAGCTCGAACGATCGTAGTCAAACTTGCAGTTTTTTTCATAGACTGACAGGTTCACCTTCTTACCACATTCTTCAAACTCCCTATAAAAAATAATCAATAAAAAAAACCAACAGAAATACTGTTACTTTCATGTCCCCCTTTGGGGATTTATAGCATGCCCATGCAATTAGGAATACAACCAAATCTCCAACATTTTTACTATGAATATAATAAATGCGCACTCACTAAACAAAGAAATGTAAGCCAGCTACATACATGATGTTAATACCAAATGTTTAAATCTGAAAACCCTGATATGTTTACAAACCACTGTTCCATGCCCTCCTCGCACTAGTGCACAACTGTTGGAATAATTCCTAAACTATTGGTGCAAAAATTTCAGAGACATTTTAGACTGTATACACTGTAAATTCACACCAGTTAATAAACACATTTTAATGTAACATTATGAAATAAATGTCACATACAACACACTCAATAAACAGTATAACTATTTTAAAAACCAGAAACGACATTGTTACAACAGCAAATGTAACATGCTTAAAAGGACATAATCTTAAAAGTATAGTCTTCTATTTCTTTGTATACAAGTGTACCATAACAACATTTTTGTTACGCATTGATTTGTTTAGTCATTATGTTACGCCTAAAATGAAGTCAATGTGTTAAAAGGAACAACTTTGAAGCAGCTATCGGAAAGCAATGTCTTGACTGCACTAGGCTGGACTAAGCTCACCGGTGCTTCAGGATATCACAGGGGTTGATCAAAGCACCACACTGTGTTGATGGGGATGCTGTTGGTGGTGTTGGCATACAGTTGGCATTTTTGGATTTGCAGGAAGGCTTTTGAGGATCTGGGTATACCCAGGACTGCGCTGTCTGTGGACAGCAGGTGTCAGGCTCTGTGGTACCGTTCCGCCGCACACAGGACGCTCCAGCACATACTCCTGTATAGAACAAGATATGAGGTAACACACAGAAACACACACACAGACACACACACACACACACACACACACACACACACACAGACACACACACACTCACACACACACACACACACACACAGACACACACACACACACACACACAGACACAGACACAGACACACACACAAACACACACACTCACACACACACACACACACACACACACACACACTCACACACACCATCAGCTCACATTCACTCACTGCTCACCAGCTTTTCCTACTGCTCAGTTTTTTTGGGACTTTTCATGTTAGCGTTGTATAACAATCATTGCTCCCTCACTGGCTGCGACAGGACTGGTAATCGACCACCACACATGAGGACCCTTGATCCAACGCATAGTGACAGCTCTCAGCTGAGGATGCCTAAATGCATGAGGACTGTGAGGACCGTGCCTGTGCAGACGCTGGAGCATCAAACTCAATTTAGCCCTCTCTTGGAAAAAAATGCGATTATGCTCGCATAAAAACACCGTAATGGCAGAGGACATGTAGAAAGCAAGAGGCGCGGGGGACATTCGTCAGAGGCAGCCATTGGCATGACACGGGTAAACGGGAAAAAAAAATCATATTGATTATACAATCGTTGGTTGGGTGTCATAATTGTTGTCAGCTTGGCTCCAGTTTCCAGTATTACATTTTTTGTGGGTGGGGGGAG
>JAOYSI010006013.1:0-13139 GCA_025775065.1 Hiodon alosoides | reverse complement strand
TTTCTTTTCTTTTTACATTTGGGTGGCCCTCCATCCGCCCTACTTATGTCCAACACTGGGTTCTTTGCGCCCCCCCCCCCCCCCCCCCCCGGGGGCGGGACTCACCCTGGCAGGCGGAGGGTACGTGGGCTGGGGCATAGGGCTCTTCACCACACTGGCAGACACGATCTGTGCTGATGACAACGCTGCCATGTTCTGAAGGGCCTTGTCCTTGGAGGCCTGATCCTGAGAACAGAACCAGAAGGACAGGTTGGCGCAACGATGAGGAACGCGATTACTTTCATTTATTCTAAACTGACTCAACCGGTCATGACAAGATGGCAATCTTTACTGTTATCAAATCAGGTATTCTCTCTGGTATTTCACAAGGCAATACACTAGTTCTTGGTAAGAACTACCAGACTGACGATTTTTTTTTTTTAAATAAAATAAATTAATGAATAAACTTCCACCAAAATTTATAATTTTAGCCACAAATAGGGGGCAAAATTGAACTAAAACATAGATTAAAATAAATAAATAAAAAATAACAGCTCTGATTTCCATCTTGTTGCTAAATGATCTCTACTTGGGGTGACATCGGAGGGGCAACACCATGTTAGTAAGCAGCAGGGAAGATCTAGTCTAACGATTGCCACCAAAGGAAGAGAAAGAGACAGCATGTGTATTTTTTATACCCACATCTAAAAGTATTCTTGATCTGCCCAAGTTCAGACCAGGGCCGGTAACGTATGACGCCTTTCAGACGTCCCAACTGAACTAGCTATGCCACTCGTCTCTGTTCAGCAAGCTGCAGGGATCTGAATTTAAGTAAGGGATGTTCAAGAACCAAAATGCGGGTCCAACGTATCAATTAGATTGTCACTCATTTCTTTGTATACCAATATACAATATACTGTGTATATTCAATCACAGTAGTCACAGTTAGTCACCAGAAAACATTGCCCTAAAACATTTTCTAAACAAATAAATGAATGAATGCCACTACGATAAGGTTTAAGTAAGGTATATTATTTAGAAAAAGGTGGAACCATCTTTATAAACAATGTATTCAGTCTTGGGTTGTTTTGCTGCCCAAGCTAACCTTAAACACACATTTGTAGACCAGAATACAAGCAACAAATATAAGTTGCTACATGATAATATAAAACTCAAACTCATAAAACTTGTTATCACACGAATTTTGAAAAATTCAGGTGTGATTTAGACTGTATCTCACAGTAACTAATTACCTTTTTTTAGGATGAAATCACTCAGGATTCTTATAAGGCCGGGCAGACTGTTTGTGCTCAAATACAAGTATTCACAACATTGCTTAAGGTCAAGCTAATGTGAACTTATACATTTACTGCACACGTGACATAAAAAGGAGCCAACTGAGGGAATTTGGATATCACTGTACTTCGCTGAATGCCAACTACTCGAGTTTAAAAAATAAATAATAAAAAACGTGTGAAAAGTTCTAATTAAACAAAGGGGCGCCCAATTTTACTGTGGTACACACGTTTAAACACAGGCATGCCGTTGGAGGGAAAGGGGACCGGGACAGTGTGGGTGCCCGACCGGAGACAATTTGAATTAGACCGTGTGTTCCATAGATTGCTTCTTGATTGTAGCTACCTCCATAAAGCTTCCCCCCTGGTCCCAAAGCGGAATACGAGCAGTGACAAAGGACTTCATTCAGATGAAGGCACAAGGGGTTTCATTTTCTTTTTAACAGTACACATTCTCTCTCACGGTACGCAGCACAATCTGATTATTGTTATCATGCCAACGAATAGAGCTACTGCTTGTCTCCTTGGATAAAACTGCTATACAAAAAAAGCACTGTTGGACCACCCTTCAAAGTTGGAAACTGCATCTTTGAAAACCTACTATAGCTGCCCACAAAATACTGTACACACATTTCATAGTGCCTCGAATAATGTAGGGTTTCACTTAAACGGGTTATAATTCACAATCCTTTGTTTATCTGGACCTCTAAATTCCAAGACCAATGCACAATTAAAGCATTCAATGAAAAACAGATGCGTTGCATTCAGAATTTCACTTCATTAAGCTGACAGCCTTATCTATCTAGCAAACCATAACCTAGCCACACAACCAGCTTTGCTTTTAAGAACAAATACGAAAAACAAACCTGAAAAAAATTTAGCTTGGAACGTCAACAGTAGTACATCAAAGTACAAATACACATTTTGTGAATAAGCCTGCTGTTAGCTAGAGCCTAATGGGAAATAACTTCTATTTGCCCTGTGAAAGAAAGGAATTTCACTCCAAACAGTGAACTGGCACCTAAATGCCAAACCCTTTAATAAGGAACGCAATGATCCGCAACGATTAGACTGTGTCAACAGCAGCGCTGCGGTCAGTTAAGAGCAGCAAGCGGCCTTCACCCCCTTGCTAACGCCACCACCGCTCGAGGACAGCGGGCTGGGATAGTGGGCTGGGGTGGTACGGCCGGGGGTTTCTGTGACTGAATGACAGCAGTGTGGTAATGGGCCATGCCGAACATTACCGTTTGCTGGGTGGGAAAGCGAAGGCCATGCAACAGTGCGGCCAAGCAGGGCGAAGCAAATTGCCAAAAAATAAACCGGACACTTACCAAGTTCATAGCCTGAATCAAAGGAAAGAGAAAACCGTTAGTGCAAGTTAACGTCATATAACTTTAGGAGTGATAATGTTGCCATGAATTTCTTAAAACAACTAAAGCTAAGTCCTTCAGGTTTATTTCTGTTCACCAGCAAAAGTCGAAGACAACTTTATGAGCGGCCTCCTTACGCACCAAAATACTTTTAGTTGATTTGTTTTCGGGTTTCAAACTATGAATGGTCAAATGGTGTCAAAAGTTAAGAATGACTGGTGTGTTAGAAACCAGTGATTTTGACTGATTTTATTTTTGGTTGTTTTCTACCTCGTGTTCTCAGTTTGCTTAAAACATTAACACTAGTCTAATTAAATCTAGAATAAAGAATAAAGTTAGCATAATATACTGTCTTAATGCTAAGGAATATTTTTATAGGCTATTTTTATCTAATTTCATGTCTAATTTGTCAGTCTTTTGAAGTGAATAAAATGTAACAACAGCCTAAAAGTATTGTCATCTCTGTGTTTAATACAATCTTGCGTGAAAGACATTGCTACCAAATACTAGAGTAATCAGCTAGCGCTCCATCTGCTGGTCAAACTGAAATCACTGATATGCAAAAATTACATATCAAAAATACGGTCAAAAGATACATTGTAATTAGGCCACCACCACAAAATTTTAATGCGTTCTGTGTATACACCAAATACATCCTTTAACTAAATTTAAATAAAAACCATCAAATGGTTCTTTAGATATCACATTAACAATGGAACATGTTAAACAATCTCAAAGGATGTCTTCAAATTTAGCAGAGAGCCAGTTGCAAACATCTCCAAGACGTCTTTTGCCTAATATGAACATTATTTACAATTATTTTTCATATATCGTGTAAAGAAGAAAAACAGGAAATGAGGTCAAAGGCAATATAAAAACGAGGTTGTCTTCACCAAAAAATGACTGTGTATCCACCCAATGCTCTAGGCGCATGGTCCAGCTGGTTATGTAGTAGATATAGTTAAAAAACAAACAATTAAACAATTAAAATTATTTTGCCATTTAATACTTTACTAACCCTGGCTGTTACCAACGGTCCCATCAGATGAGTCAGATGAAACCACTTTAATAAAAAAAAAAAACGAATTTGTATAGTTATAATATTTACATTTCAGATTTAAATAATGGTTAAGAATTTTTTAGGTTAACTAATCTAAAAAGACGATGATTAACGGTTGAATCGTTAGAGAGAAAGTTTCAAATTAATTTTTAAGGAATTCAAAATGTATTTTTTATGTTGCATTTCAGCCGATTTTGATCTGTAATATCTATAATGCGGTTCCGTAAATAATAACTGCAGTTGCTCATATTAATTAGGGAGCTCTCAAAAACGAACGTACTGTCACCTTAAGGAGTTTTAATTTAAATCAATGAATTATCTAGTAAGTGATCAGCTTGAAGGTAAAATATTAGCCTATTTTATCTCTCCTAAAATACCTATATAATTAAAATGTATCCATACGTTTTTTTTTTTTTTTAACTTCATACAAAATTTAGCACAACCAACGAATGGCTAGTTAGTAACATTACTGTAAGGATTTTGACAAAAATATTTTTGATAAAAAATGATTGCGAATTTTAAAACCACTTAATCAAAACTGGCGATCACCGTGGAGACTTAATCAAGAACATCGTTTTAACAGCTGAAGCCTCTCTCGGGTAGAACGCTGGTTAGTTTTAAGAGCTGAACTTGTAACTAAATTGATGGCCAATATATGCATTTTCAGTTCTGCATGTTAAATGCGCGTTAGTGCTTTCTTTTGATACTACCTAATGTTTAAATCATACCGGGAAAACAGCCCATAACGATAATAACATTTAATATTTAACATCCCTGACACCAACACCGTGTTGGGTGAATATTAGAGCCACTTTGTTCTAAGAGATAATGTATGTATTTGGAAAGGAGTAGAATAGATGGGTACAGGCCTAAATTCCAACAGGTACTTGAGCAAGGTAATTAAGATAACCTACACTACAAATATGACAGCACAATTCGACACTAAAGACTGTCTCTGGACAAGAATTCACTAAATTTTCTTCTTTTTTTTGCGGGAATAACTGTCAGTTTTGCACCACACCAAACGAAACAGCCAAGTGTCACGGCCGGAACTGAATCACAGGACAAGAACCAAACAATTACAACTCTGGTCTAAAATAGATGAAGAGTTTTATGTTGGGTAGCTGATGCTAACAGATGACAAGTCAGGGAAGTACTAAGTAGGGTAGTGGGCTTCTCGAAACATCACATCCTCAAAATAGTTTCCAAACGCCACATACTCATTTAAGACCATGTTTTTTCCCTTTAAATAAGGTGTATGTGGTACTATATAAATCTATGTAGCCATTAGAAGATGTAGCAAAGATTAAAGTTTACCTTCCAAAATCATTAAAACAGACTGGACACAAGAATCTTTCACTGCTAGAAAACAAAGTTATCATACGAAGTCTATGTGAACCACAGATTCAAAAACTCCTATTCTAGCAGAATTAAAACTAGGCCTTTTGTTAAATGGATCATTGGTCACAGTATAATTGTAAAACAATATACAGCGTGTTACCTTTTACACACATATTAGATCACAATGCGTTATTTAAAGTCAATCATACAATAAAAACTCCCCCAGCCGCTGGCCTGCATGTGCAGTGTTCCAGTGACCAGTTTGGTAAGGACAGTCAAAGATTCACAGAGACCAACGGGGGGGGAAAGGAGGACAGATGGAAGGCAGAGTGCAGAGGGCAGCTGGTGAGAGCGCTAGCAGGCGAGAGGCAGACACGTGGCTCTAGCAGGTGGGGGGGTTTGCCTAGGGCGCCCCCCAGTGGTAAGTGCGTGATCAACTGTACTGCAGCTACGACTCAGAGCTTTCCCCACTTGCAGAAACTGATGGATGGATCATTGTCTGGGAAGCACATTCATGGTATTGACTTCTTGGATAATTATGATCCCTCCCGATACTATCTGTACAGCAGACTCAAGTCCACGTATTACTGAATTGCCTGAGAAGACACTGGGGTTCAGTGTCTTCACAAGCATATCCTAGTAGTCCAATCCTCATCAACTTCATGTTACAGCGGCTTTTTCCACGGAAATTTTAATTTTTCCATGGAAATATCTTCTGTTCCTATAGGCACTTATCTTACTTCTGCTCTTAAACGTTCAGTGGAATTAAGAGCATAAGGGCTTGCTGAAAGGTGTCTAACTTCAGTTGAATGATAGCTGTCCAAACACACAAGCCTCTCCCTCGCAACGGCACTCAACGGACCATGTCCCTCGGTGCCTAGTTAGACTACAAACGACTCTGATTGGTTAGCTCAAAGTCAAGCCTCTAGTAGCCCCGCCCCGGACCGCCATGAAGTGCATACCTTCAGCTTTGAATGTATCTCACGAGATTTTCTCCGGGCAAGAACTTGCAAGTGGCTAGAAACCTGCAGAGAGAAGAGCACAAAGGGGAAAGAGAAAAAGAAGAGGAGAAAAGAAAAAAGCCGTAACCAAGGAGGAAAGAGACGGCAGACCACACCCTAGCAACGAGACAGGCCGACGACACCTACCTTGATGCCCGCTTGGTATTCTCGAACTTTCTTCCTTGCTAACACCTGTATGTGACTAGACACCTAAAGGGCGTGAAACAGTTTTAAACACACACACACGCGCACACACACACACGCACAGATCCCCAGTATCATTCTGTTGATGCAGCCCAATGAGAAGGTCCATGACAGTCTTCCTTGCAGGAGCCATTCAGATGGTAAACAGTTTCAAGCAACAAAGAGGACTTCCAATCTTCAATACAAATGTACGGTATATGGTATTTAAATGAGGACCGAACATTTAACGCACAGTCTATATCTCTATAGAAGTGATAAAATGCTCTGAAGGCCCTGAAACCGAGAACAACGCGAGCCAATCAAGGCCCAAATCAGGAAACCCAGTCAGGTTTGAAACCCTGACCACGAACTTCCCATGGAATGCATCTAAAGCATTTGTATTGTGGTCTCGCAATGTTTACAGAGGGTCCAAAAGAACCCTTATACAACTTAAATGCATTCTAAAATCCAGCTGATACAGAGTGTAGATGTAAATCAGTTTTCAATGTGAATAAATGAATACATGTTCTGTGATATTATGTAGACTATACATTCAAATTCATCCTCATGTCGACACCCCGGATTAAGTATACAATTTATGAACCAACGGTGACAACAGCTAATTGAAGAACAAGTGTGTAGGTCTTTCATCAGTCTCCATGGGGGTATACCATGACTGTGTCTTAGTGCTTCCAAAATGAGACATGCACACACGTCTTAAACTAATCTTGTGGAGGCACAAGTTATAAACTAACCCCAACTTCTCTGGTGTTGCATTAAACACATCAGCTGAACCCATGTTTGCATTTGAGTCGTGTCCAAATCGAATGGCACCACCAAAAGAAAATAATATTATTCACCTGCTTTCTCGTGCGTGTTTTGCCTGTCCGTAGCTTGATATACCTGGCTATCAATTCATTGCGACCTGTAACACAAAAAAGATGGACACATTACAAATGGGAAAATATTGAGAGAGAAAAACAAAGAAATTCCGTGTTTAGCTTGGGGACACTATCAGCTGCTGAGGACAGAAAGGGTTACAGGTTACAGGCACCGGTAAGGACAAATAACTATGTGTCAATTCTGATCCCCCCCCCCCCCACTACTGAGTGTTAAGTTATTCAATGTTAAGTATTATTTGTGTTCCAGGAACCAGAGGCACCATCACATGGACTCACTGGAGACAGAGAATATTTACTAAAGGCAAGACAAGACCTCCACGAGCCTTTGTAGTGGGGAGGCTACACACTGCTGTAGCCAGTGACCACAAGATGGAGCAAATGCCGTAGTTATGCCTGAGACACCTACAGCTTACAGCAAACGCCATTGCAAATGCACACATCAGGAAGGAATACCCTCTAATTGAAACTAAATGATCTTCAACGGAACATGGTTTTGTTTCATTCCTATTTATTTATTTATTTATTTATTTATTTAACAAGTTTGGCGAGTTTCGCAATTCATTTTTTATTTTATTTTTTTCCTGTTGTAAGATTTTATTACCAACTAAGAAATCCATTATCTTTTCATGAGAAACAAATTCAAAATGTTAAAGCTCCGAGTAGGCACTATTAACTTTAACAGCTTCACTAGCTGAATTCTACTGTTTATTACTTTTGGAGGGGGGGAAATTATCACACTTTTTGGTATTCTATGTCAGGCCAAAAGTGATAACGTTATAACTAGTTACCATAGGTTTGTATAGGAAACTCTACACCATCGGGTAAAATGCTTCCCAGCACACAACGATGAAGGCTGGACTACATCAGAGGTTTAAGAAGCGTCTGAACCCATCCAACCAGCCGCCCTCTGCAGTACTGGACTGGGAGCATGGTGAACCTTACCCAGCGAGCCTAATCGCATGATCGTCCTCTAACTGGAAAGCGAGGAAGACTATTGTGAGTTAGACTTATTACACTACCTCTCCTCGGACACGCCTGCCTGTGACTCCGCATTCCAGTCATTCCACACAGCCCGTCACATCTGCGCTAACTGGCCCGTCTGGTTGGGGAGAGCGAGGGCGTGAGCTCGCGGCTTCACCCGGGGGCATCCCCGCCCCTTTTTGCCAGGGCAGTAACTCTTAGGGAGACAAAGCCCTCGCTGTCCACTCCAACAACTGCGCTCCGGCACTGGGGGCCTGCGCTTCACTTGCTATCCCGAGTCTCGCCCACAGCCTCCTCAAACACCTGTCACAGCTTGTCCGGGGAACAGAACAAAATGAGAACACAGAATATTCTTCGCCATAGTGACAACAGGGGAGGTTTACCCTAGC
Organism: Hiodon alosoides; assembly: GCA_025775065.1. Classification (NCBI taxonomy): domain Eukaryota; kingdom Metazoa; phylum Chordata; class Actinopteri; order Hiodontiformes; family Hiodontidae; genus Hiodon; species Hiodon alosoides. The sequence goes on along the minus strand of JAOYSI010006013.1, from coordinate 4,638 downwards.
CATCAACTTCCATGACGGATGAACGTCATGTTTCCAGAACCAAGCCAACCCCCACAACCATCGTATTTTTAACGGACGCAAGCACAGCTAATTGCGGCACATTTGTGTTCATTGTTTTTTAGCATTTTCAGATCTTAACACCGTTGGGAACTGAACAAAGAAGACTGGCAGGGATTGAGCTCAAGGAAGGGCTGAGACCCGGTCATCAGGCAGCATTTGTTCAGACCGCCCTAGCCGTGCGGGGCAATATCCCAGATCTTTCAGCATTTTAACACGTTCTTCTTTCAGTACGCGAGAACGTTACGCTTTCAACCTCTGGAGCCGGATAGAACCGCAGAATGAGTGGCGTTGCGCTTCAGAGTTTATGGTATAATACAGGGGACACCTGAACCGACCTGATTCCATCAGACCAAGGGTCAGGTTTCATCGGTTGAAACTAGGAGAGAGGTAGTACATTAAAAATAATTTGACAGGTTAGATGGGGCCACAGACCTTTCCTCTGAATTAATTTCATGTATGCCACAGCAAAACGTCCCACACACTTTTGACACTCGGCCAGAAAAATTAAATAAGGAAGATATTAAGTACAAAAGCCAATTACTGTTTTGTAATGACCAGCCCCCAGAGACTGGTGGAGCAACAATGAGCCCACACATTAGTAAACCAAACCAGGCACCAGCACATGTCCTGGAAAAGTACTGCAACAAGGCCTTCTCCTTTTAACTGCATAAACATCAGCTGGATGAAGGATAAAAACACATCCGTTTACTGTGGAAGCAGTGCTCAAATAGATTCCCTTCACCAAAGACTTGCTGTTTATTTTATTAAGGCTTCTGGCACCTCTGGCCACTTTGAGCAGAGTTAGCCCTTCTAAAACACAGCAAACCCACAGCAAGGGCAGCAGAAAGGTAGAGTCGTTTGGAGATTTGCGCACTAGAGGGACACATTTCCTCCCCCCTGGCCCCATCTCCCCACTCTCGTCCTCTCTCCCTCTCTCCCTCTTCCGAGACGGCAGCCCCCGCATATTGCACAACTCCCACTCTGCAATTTCCGGGAGCCCGCAGGCCGACTACAGCAGCTCCAACCGCCTTGCTGAACTTCTCCTGTGCGCGAACACGCCCCAGCCCCCCCCCTCCTCCTCCTCCTCGTCTTCTTTCAAGTGGAACTTTCCACTCTCACATGGCAAGGCTGGGATGACAGAGCAATAAGGGTTTCCTGAAGTTCCAAGCACAGAGGTCTGTGACTCTTCGAAAGGCCTCTACTACAACTGGAACTGTTATTCAGGGTCCTCCGAATTTCTGAAATCACTGAAGTATTATGAACAAGTCAGTAACTGGGGCTAGCTTCCTGTCCAAAGATCCAGACTGTCATTACTAGGAAAACGCAGTACTTTGCTCAGGTCAACCGTAATCACTAACCAGCGGGGGGAATTCTACAAGCTTCAGGACAGACCGAGGGAGCGTCACTAAAGTCTGATCAGGGAGGCTTTTCCACCTGCATGTATACTACTGTAACTGATCATTTGACCGCTTCTACAGAAGGCTGCCATTTTTAATTATCACTGTTATTAATGCAATTTCTTTGCTGCTTATAACTTAAACAGTTTACATTTGAACCCATGAATAAGTTTTACTGAAATTTTACTGAAGAAATTCAGGATCAGGTACCTTGCTTGAGGGAGAAACAAAATTGGGTGGAACTAAACCGACAACCTTCCGTTTACGAGTCTGACCTTAAATAAAACACTGGTGCTTTTCTTTTACTGAAAGGTCTCCCAGCTGTTAGACATCCTACTGTTCAACGAGAGGGACCGCATTTCTGTCCTGGTGTTCATCTTTAATATGCCTCCCAGGTTCTCCGCAAAGATTCATGGTGCGGGCTGACTGCAGGACTCAGAGATAAGACAGGACCTTGGAGCTTGGGGTTTCTTTCCCTGCTGGTGTGCTTTTAGTGTAACAATTGCTAAAAAAAAAAAAAACATTTAGTGACAGTGGTTTTTAATCAACACAAACCAAAGCAATTCAAGTCGGTGTTTAAGCACACTTAACAACCGAACCCAGGGTTAACCCAGGGCCAAAAAGTGCGCAGGAATCGGAATTATGTTCCCTCAGGAGTCTTCCAGTAGGAACAATCTCAAACCCACCAATGCGTATTCGCAACGAGTGTTTAAATACATTATTTTTTGAAAGAAGCATAGCAACCCAGACAGACAGTATTACAGATCGCGAAAATAACCCCGGTCTCACGTCATGGCTGGGTTTTGAACCTTGAGGTCATCGCCTTGTGAGCTGGCTCCCTCAGGGGCACGTCTTTGCTCTGCCACGGAGGCTACAGATAACTTGGTGTAAATCGATAGGGTGTTAATGGCTCTGGGAAAAGAAGCCCCCCCCCCACAGCCCTCGGGGGCCCCTCGCTGCCGGAGGAAACGTGGGCTTGACCCTCGGTTGACACGTCCACGGCGAACAGCGCGGGCATATGAAACTGGTCCTGCCGCTGAAAGTTTTGCTCCTGACACTTAGAACTGAGACAAAGCGGGGCACGTAAAAAACAGAGGAAGCGCTTGCCATCTAACAGGCCAAATGGTAAATTAAAAAAAATAAACACTGCAGACAGCTGAGGTACAGCTGTTCACTGCAGACCTCAAAGCCTGAAGGCTGAGATTTTACACAGCAGCTGAGAGAGCGAGAGAGAAAGAAAACAACTGCACCGTTTCTCTGTCCCTTTCAAATACACAACAGATACCAGTTCACAGGACACATGGGGGCGCAGATCGATTCCCCACCCTCAGACACAGCTGCAGGGGGAAACGGTGATAGAACTCAATACAGTCACCACCATGAGATGAACTTTTGTTTGTTCCGTCCCTCTCTCCTCTCACAAAAACACAGCGATGGTCGCCACATGTTATTCGTAACGGGAAAGGGCCCTTTTAAAAGCTACTCCGCACACATGTACCAACTGTCATGGAGGAAGACAGCCCGGCGTTAACCGGCGAAGACCTCCTTGCTGCTCTGCTTTTTTTTTTATGGCAGGAGAGCAACCACCTGGTCAGCACATCAGTGACCCCGCTAAGGGGGGTTGAACATGTGCCGACCAGGTGTGTTGCTATGGAGACGAGGCATCTCACAGCGCTGTATGCGATAGGACAAAACTTGGAAGGCTGTGCAAAGAACGCTTATCACCTGAGCTGATCTGAAGCCTTCTGAAAACATTTTGATTTTACAGCAGTGGATTCTTGTATCCGGCTGGTGAGGTCAGCTTAAGGGAATGAGGTCTCTTATCGGTTAAAGTCTTGGACTTGCAAATGCAGCAGTTTCAAACCCCTGAAAATCCACAGCAGTTGTACTCTTGACTACATTACCCAAGTTGTTTATGCAAATAGCAAGCAGTGTAAAAGTGTGATCTCCCTATGTTGCTCTGGAAAAATAGGTGTACTTGGGAAATAAAAAATAAAGATAAGACCTAAAGACTGCTTTCTACAATGGCATTTTTTCAATTGTGCTGCACTAAAAGATCCATGTTTTTTAAATATGTAGAGATGTGAGATGAAATACTAACAGCCAAACTCCTTCCTCGCCTGTTGAGAAGCAGCTAGTTTATTTCCCTACAAACAGAGAGACCTGTCCTTGTCTGCTCCAGAATGCCAAACCCGAAAGACAGGATCAAAACTCAAATTTCAAGAAAAAGGTCTGGCATGTCAGTCGTGGCCTTTAAAATGCCCCCCATTTTCTCAGGCATTCTTTTACATTTGAAATGTTGCACTTGAGACTAAATAAACCCCATCTGATGCATATTCAACCCTGAAAGCAATCCCCACAGACCCACTCCCACACACCAAAAGGCACTTTGATCCAACCTCATTTTGGGATGCACCTCGAGTGTGTGTCTGCGCAAACCTATCCAACATGCTCCTGTTGAAAACACAACAGCTGGGACAATCAGTTCAAGTATGTGCACGGCATGACACATCCAAAACTATTTTACTAAAAGTAAAAGCTAAACATGAGCCTCCAGGTTTCAAGTACTGACACCCAAATTAAGATACTGGAAAACGTAGTTAATAAAATCTCACATTTACAGCACAGTCTTTTTTCCTAAACACTTCACTGGAAAGTTACTTTTGACCGATGACCAACAGCTGCTAACCTTAACACACGTCCGTTTAGCATCATTCTTCCTAGTGTGCACTTCTAACGCCCTCCTGCTGGCAGAGCTGGAGCCACACATGAAAGGTCTCACAAGGACATGGCACAGCCTAGGCAGAACCCCAGGTCGTCGAATGCGCGAGCTTCCTTTCCATCTCTTTTACACGCTCCGGTCTGTTGTACATCTTTGGAAAACCACAGAGCCTAATTCAAAGCAGCAGACAAGCCATGTTTCTCCCTCTCGACACGAGACTGAGAGAACTGGAGATTAAAATAACTGGTCATGAATGTGTTCGGAGTTTAGCAGGAAGACCTTGGGTTCTTAAGTGCACTTTTCTGGTTTCACCAGATGCTTTTAAAAAACAAAAATAAAAAATGGAAATTATGCAACTGGGCGGACAACAACTGAGCTTTAATGACAAGGTATTATCAAACATCTCTTTAAAAAACTCAGGTGTAGATGTTATGCTTAAATACTTATTTAATATAATAT
>JAOYSI010006011.1:2961-13141 GCA_025775065.1 Hiodon alosoides | reverse complement strand
GAGAGAGAGAGAGAGAGCGAGAGAGAGAGAGAGAGAGAGAGAGAGAGAGAGAGAGAGAGAGAGAGAGAGAGAGAGATATTGATATAGATTGAAATGTCAAAGAATTGGGCAGAGGCTTCTCTTTCTATACAGGTAAAACAAAGCTTTTGATTTGCCACAAAACCACACCCATTGAGGTGTACTTTGGGTTGATATTTTAGCATCTGGGACACTGCTCATGGCAATGATGTCACAAATTGTGCTTTGAATGTGCTTTGATCTTTTTCTCCCGCACAAGCAAATTCATCCATTATGGAATTGCACTTGCCCTGGAGGTCTGGTTAACCTCAGAGGGAGATGGTTTTCCAACTGCACTCTTAAGCTCAGCATTTCTATTTCAAAGCTGTATCTAATAGTCATGAAAGAACAGCCTTCGTTGAAAAAAGCAGGCTTCCAAATCTGTCATGCTTGCCAGTTTATTGCTTGATAGACTTAGTAGTAAACTGGGGTTTCAAGTAACCCCTCTGGTGGAGATTAAACACATATTTCGACACCAACCTTTGAGGATAAACTTGCCTCTTTTGTTTAAGTTGATGCCTTTTCCTCCCTGATCCTTGCCGTGGTTTCTGCAAAGTTTTTTTGGCAATTTTATTGTTAGGGACGATGCAAGGCCGGTCTCATCACCTGCCTTTGTTGCCTCGTCATGACTTTGTGCCCTAAATGACCATCTAACATCAGACCTTGTGTGTCCCCTTCCGTTGTGTGCGCACTGAGGAATCTTTTGGCTTTGATGTTTTGTTCATGCCGCGCCATGTGAAAGTCGTTTCCGCTGTTTCCATATTGCTCGCTTCCAATTTGTCAAAACACCTACACACTCAACCACCCCTTTTCAATGAGATTCAAATAGGTTTTGCTTCTCCTCGGGGTGTTTTCCCCCCCATCTTTTTCTCCCACCCCCTTCCCCCCCTTATAGGGATTTAAGTAGCACATGCCTGAACGATCCCTAGAAACTCCACGTGCCTAAATCGAGCTGCTGCAGAAATGCTGGGCTGTGGTGAGGAATGAGTGCTGCTACCTGTGAATTTAAGCATGAAGAGTTTCCCTTCCTTCCCTCCATAGACGGTGGGGGTATCGCTGTGCTTATACACACACACACACACACACACACACACACACACACACACAGGCACGTATAGGAATTATGAAGTTGGCGTTCTCTTTTCTCCACTTTACTTGCCTGCATTGCCTATCTGCTGCAGTTAATTTACACCTGTGCAATAACTGTTTGTGTGGACTTTCATCTTCACTTCAAGCGGTTGAATACAAAGACCACTTCTATATGAATTATATTTCAGGTTCAAGAGCAGTTTATGATCAACAACTTCCAGACTGTTTCTCTCTTATTGTCCTCCTACAGACCTCCCTCCCTGAAGAAAAAGTTTTCATAATTAATTCTTAAAATAATAAATAGGATGGCACAATTTTGATGCATTGTAGTGATACGATATTGTGAAACACGGCATCACATTAACCAGGCATTTTTGTTTTATCAAAGGCAAAAAAAAAAGAGTTGTAAAACTATTTACCCCTTTGATTTCTTCTGCAACTACAAAGGACTCTTTAAAATTATCACTCAGCTAAAGAAGTACCCTTTTGCATTGTGTCACATTTCTGCAAATGTAGCAGTGAACATCATGCCTTGGTCAGATTAATATCGTGTGTCTGACCAGCCATTTAGATCTACGACTGCTGAATTTTCACCCTTCTAACTACACGTAGGACTGATTTCTTGATTCTGAAAACACAGATGGTCTTGATCTATTTCAGCACATAGTGCAGGAGGGGGTATAAAGGGGGTTCCTGTTCTCATAGGGAGTAATTGATAAGGCTACCATAGACAATTTAATGTGGGGCGACAGACCAGAGCAGGGGTCCCACTTCCGCACCGGCGGCTCCTGATTAACAAGGCTTAGAGACACTCAGCCACACACGCTGGCTCATAGGTCAGTCCTTCACCAGCCACCAGGTTTTCTGTGACATCTTTCGAAATCCTAGAATTGGGAGGAGGGATGGTCATAGAAGCAAAACCATCCTGTTTGGAAATCTTTGCTCTGCTATCCGCTTCCTCAGCAAAATCAAGAGATCCATGGCATGGTTTTCTTCTCACTTACAGAATTTTCCAGATAAACCTTCAGAAGGTCCTAGGTCTACTCACTCACACGCACATACACACACACTGTAAAAATATGCTCTGCCTGGATATAGGAGCATGCCAGTTGGCGAGAACTGCCTGGGTACACACATCATGCGTAAAAGATTTAAAGTGTGTTGATTTCAAATGGAGGCTTTTAAAGAAAGGTTCAGAGGAAGGGAGCTTCTTTAGACTGAAATCAGATCTCCAACACCTAACACCAGATGATCATCCTGATTGCTTTCCATAGCAACCGATCCCTCATTGGTACGGACTTTATGTCCTCCTGTTCCAGTCACCCAACAAACAAAAAGGTCAGCATGTTCCAACCGTCAACGGCCGGAGAAAAATCAAGTGGAGTTACATGTTTCCTACTGACATAATTTCACACTGACAGCAAAGCAAACAACCTAGAGCAGCTGTTCTTCTTGACGATAGAAAAGTACAGATTTCCCCATGAACCCTTCAATGTTGGTAGTTTTTATTGAACTTGTTTTACAGTCAAAAAAAGATTCACACAGCCCTCTCTGTTAGATGAATTAGTTCCAACCACTCCAGTGTAATGCTTTGCAGTAAGCCCTTCTTTCTTCCTTGACTTTCATTCATGTCCTGTGGATTTGCTTTGTTCTTAAATACTGCTTCCACTTAATAAGCACTTCTGCAATCATTGAATTCATCATAGAATTCAAAGACAGAGACAATCTGAATCCTAGCACTCCTCTGAAACCATCTTAAAGCCACCAAAGAGATTTTCATGTGGGTTTCTGTGTCTGTCTATTTGTGTGTGTGCATTTCGTCTTTTCAGACAGAAACTTATTCTTTGGGGCTCAGAACCAGTTGCCTTTTTGTGTACGTCTCAAATGAGACCTGGGTTCTGCAGCAGATGTATGGCACCTCTGACCCTCTGATCCTGCTCCACGTGGTTCTGCTGCCCTAGGTTCAGTAAAAGTGGTGTGGCTAGGAAGGGAAGGCGAAAGTAAACGAGATCTCCTCTCCTCCACAGGCTGCTGCAGGAGTCACTAGTGCCCCCCGCCCCCGCATATTTTTAAATAATGCATTATTGAAGAGCATCATAATAAGGCAAAAACCAGAGGGGATTCTGCAATCAATGCTCTCAAAGGCATGTGCGTAGCATTGCACCTTTCTTTCAGAAGTGAACTGAATCCACCTCTCCCAGGGCGCATATTTTAAAAGAACATCAGGGGCTGGTGTCATTCCAGTCCAACACTAAATCCGAAAGAAAGTTCTGCGAAGCAGTCTGTAATGAGGAGCAAGGTAAAGAAGGACAGAAGAAACGCGCCAGAAAGGCAGTGCGTCTTCATTACAGCCCTGCATGCCCAACGCCGCTGCGCTAAGCTGTTTTTGGAAACGAGACGATGGTTTTGGGGAGGCTAGCTCTGCGTTGTTTTCCGTTACAACTGTGCAGTGGCCCTGAGGGATCTCTCTGTTTCTATCTCGTCCTGACATCTCTTTCTCTTTTTTCTCTCTTTTTTTTCTCCCCAGCTCTTTGCTTCCTTTGATCTGAGAAGAGCTACCCATCGCTTCGCACCAGCTGTTCGCACTTCTCCCTGAAAATCCCTGTAATTACACTTGGAAATTGATGGAATAAACCCATGAAGCACGAACAAAGCATCCTCGCTTGTTTTGGGAAATAACTATTGGTTTGTATTATAGCTGAAAAGCAAATGCGCCAACAACAACAGCGTGAAACAAAACAGAATTTATTCTTGGTAATTAAGCATTGAACATGTTGAAATTGTCTATGATGTCTGAGTGGAAACATTATACAAGTCATGAATAGAAAAATAACTGATAGGCATATACATTATTTAAAAGCACATTGTTTATTGTACACCCAGAATGTTTGGAAATTGCTCACATTTGTTTCATCTAGGCGAGTCATTTGTTTTTTAAACTTTTTGTACAGTTTTTCTACCTACGATGGAATCACTAATATTGATAATGCTAATGAACCGCAACTCCCACCACTACACAATCTCCTCCTCTAAATCCTAGCTGAATTTGAGCCACCCGTCTCTTTACCACTCTGCAGGCTACACAGCCCATACAATTGGAGGAGGGGCACGTCCCTCTCAACGGTACTGCAATCCCGCAGGTGCCCGGGAAGCCAGTAGGAGACACTCATTAGCGACGAGACAGGAGAAACTTCATTGCTCAGAGCTGATATAACTTTGATGTATTTATAGCCAGGTAAGCAGCAATGTGGATTTCCTGTCTGTTCTGATGTGAATGTGTTTTTTATAGATCTGCCCTTTGATTCAAATGTTCCACTGCATGATAGTGGTGTTGTCTGAAAAGACTGACTGATCTGAAGCTATGCGATGGTAATGTGAGACGTGTTACAGTACATAATGGCTCTATACTTTCACTATAGTGGTGATGCACTTATAGTTGTGAGGCTCTTTGTTTTATGACTCATGGATAAAGTAGTAACAAAGAACACATTCATTGGTTTTACCACCGGTGATGTTCTATAGACAGACTGGGAAGTAAAGAATCCTATCTGCAACGTACAGCTAGCCAGAATCCCTTGCGTTTTCACCGTTGACACCGCTTAATGTAACTGAACTTGGTGTACCTAGCATGCAAATAAAGCCATCTGTTCCATACAGGAGCCTGAAACATTAGCCATTCCCCAAACGAGGGAAGGGCTCGTGGGTAGGAGTGGTGGAACTCCTGGCTCTCCGCTGCAACCCAAGTGGAGAAACGTGCTTCAAATACGGGGAGAGAGAGGTTAAAAGTGAAGAAGGGAAGCTCCTTAATATTGATGTCTTTAAGTGAAACCCGTTTTTAAGGAGGAACCATTGTGATTTATAGGTGCCTTATTTATATTATTTTTTTTTCGTTCTGAAGTAGCCTGCGAGTCACATTCATGGCGTGACAGGAAGAAGGTTTTTCTTGGCAGGCTGTCTCTTTTCCCTTTCAGCAAAACATCTATGCTCTTCGGTTGGCCTGCTCAGGCCTGTCTCTCTCTCTCTCTCTCTCTCTCTCTCTCTCTCTCTCTCTCTCACACACACACACACACGCACGCACGCACACACACACATACACACACACACACACACACACACATACACACATACACACACATCCCAACACAAACACAGCAGAGATCAGTACCCTGCAGTCTGAGATACTGTAAATGTTACACAATGTGCCCTCACCTGAAGGAGACATTATTTTGAGCAAGGCTTTGCGATTCTTTCAGAAGAAGCCCATCCTGCTCTCTGTCACAGTCTAGTGAAGACACTACTGGGAAGGTCTTCAGAATTCATAGCACTGTTTCTTGAATAACTGAAACCATGGCTGGATGTGTTTTGAAAGCAGCACACTGGTGAAGGATTAAATAATTTAGACTGTAATTAATCACCGTGGAAATACCCTGAGATGTATGCATGCTGTTCATTTTTAAATAGGGAAAATGTAGAGGAAAAAAAATCAGTTTTTTGCTTGTACACCATCCCTAATCAACCACCAAATTGCCATAAAAGTATGTGCTGACCGGTAGAAACAAGTTTTTGGTCACAGGCAAATTACTACAAGATGGGAAAGAGTGAGAAAGATTTGACCAGTTAGGGCACATGGTAATTGAGGATTGTGGGGTTGAAATCCAAACAGTGGAAGGCTGTTTTCACGGTTTACTTGACCTGAAATATTCTGGGACTTCATCCTTATATAAGTTTTTGTTTTCCAAACACAAGTCACACAAGTTTGTTACTAATTGGCTCATGGTTTGAAGATAAATTAGCTGAGTTTCTAAACTTTGTGGTAAAGTTTAGAACTGTGTTTATATAAAAATAAATCAATCAATCAATAAAAAAATGTATGTAATCTGTAAAAAATAAAAATGATAATACTACAATACCTGAAGTATTTGGTTTGCTTGGGGATTTTTATTGTGGGTTACATTGTAGGTGTGGATTGTGTGAGATGGGATTATTTATAAACTAGGTACTCACATTAATAATAATATGAACAACATTGTAATTATTGTTATTACATGCGCTGGTTCACACGCACAAAAAACAACTCTTGAGACTGCCACGGTAAGACAGAAGTAAGCAGTCATTTTGTTTGGGTGAAATAAGATTAAAAAGCAAAGAATGGGAATACATGTGCTTCAGAAACAGTATTACGCGCACATGGAGATGAATACAGCTGCCACGCAGGTCGATAAACTGAATAAAAATGACTTTTTGTTTTATGTTGAACCTAAACAAAATAAGCATTTGCTTAAGCATCCTTTTTTTAAGAGGGTGAACCACAGCAGTAAATTGGCATTGCAGATGCTGGTGTTGCTGCACAAAAGCACAAAAAAAAGAAAACCCAAAAAAGGTTTGGAACTAGTCATATTTCCATTCGAGAATACAGGAAACCCATGCATATTTGTAGGAGTGGCAAATTATCCATTATAATGGGGTGTCAAACTTCAGTCCACTTGAGCCTTAGGGTCTGTACTGTGTACTGAACTGTAGCCACGTTCTTGGGCCTAACGCATTACTGCAGCTGTTATGGAGGTGTAATGAGGCGTGAAAATCATTTCTATGAATGTGCCACATTAGTCAGCAGAGAGGGGTCACATCGGCTCGGCCACTATTACTATTGAATGCTCAAGCTGAGTCATGCTGTCTTTCAAAAACAATTCAGAGCCCTCCACATGTCCAAAAAAGAGCAGAACACGAAATCTCCCATCAATTTAACTAAATCCACATAAACACTATTAAACAGTGCAATCTAACTAATGGTAGAACAGGTTCCAGTAAATTTAGACACTGCGACTCCTATGCAAAATGATTTGTGAGGCAGATATAAAAACACACCAGCGAGGGTTACTTGCTGTTGCAGTCCCTGTGACCAGACTTCCATCCGCTGCATCCTCCTTTAATTTCCAGCAGTCACTTGGAAGAGTTAAACTGCTTTTGACATCAGAGCGAGCTGGAATGTTTCGCCACCTGCTTCGCCGGACTTCGTCACAAACCAGCAAGACACAGTGAGCCATCTGGAGAGAAGGAGAGCGCTTTGATTTCTTGCCAGGGAAAAATAAAAAAATAAAAATTAGGAATAACATGACAATGTTTTCACTTGAATAGTCTGAAGGCAAGAACACAACTTATTTCTAAAAAGATTGGCCTGTCAGAGAAGAAGCTGGAGAGGAAGGCAAAGAAGGACCAAACAGTGTTCACTTCTCTTTCACTAAACTGTGTTTAAGTGTTTACCTGTATCTGATTTCCTCATATGTCCCCCTGCACAGCTTTGTCTCAGCCCAGCCTCTGCAGAATGGAAATAAGGCTGACAGACCCCACCCCACTGTGGTGGGGCGGCAGCAAATGCACTGAAGAGTGCTACTGGAGTTGTTGACTCCTACAGTGTCATAGAATTTTTACAGACCTAATGCTTTAAAGTAACAAACTAATTTGTCTGTTTGTATAAATAAGTTACGTTGATTTGTGTAAAATGTATATGCATTTTGTATTATGTGCATATGGTTATACATTTGCAATGTGCAGTCAGAGAACTATGATTCTTAATGCAGTTGGAAAAGCTCTGCTAATGCAAAACTCCTGCTGAATTCTTCATATAAATCAGAGTAAATTATTTAGTGTGGATGGGAAGTTGGGGGTGCTCTTCTGAAATTATTAAAGATCCTGAAGCAGACTGCGGAAAACGGCAGATCCCTGAGTATGACAGCTGTTTTCTAATGTCCAGTGTCCTGAATGAACACTGAAATCAATCAGCTCCTCCGGTACCCATTGCATCGGCAGAGGTGGCGATCTGATGAATTCCAGATTTCTGTCTGTGTTGGAATCAAGTATCGCATTTAAAAAGAAAACAACACTTCCTATTCGTTCCTTGGAATTTGTCACCCAGTTATCCTCCGCTCTGCTGCTACTTCCTCCAGCTGCTTCCTTTTATCCTATTACCCACTTCCTCAGTCTGTTGTTCCTCGCATTCCCACTGTCTCCCTCCCTCCTGCACACACCTGAGTTGTTGAAGGCTTGCCAGCCGGAACTTTGCCTTTTATTTCTTTATTCTTAGTTAAATGAACTGCCACCAATTACAGGTCTACATTTACATTTACATTTACATTTACATTTACATTTTAGTCATTTAGCAGACCCTCTTATCCAGGGCAACATACAAAAGCACCGTAGTTTAGGGGTTAATGTGCAGTAAGATGCTGAGCTACCATGCCCTATAGTACTGTGTAACTCGTCTATTTTGCACTCTGCAGGCTGTGTTTAGCGACACTTGAAGGAGGGACACGTTCCTCTCTCGCCAGCATGTCTGGGATGCCGACAGCAGACGAGCCAAGAGAGGCCCGTCCCAGAGCGGTTGGTGACCTGCCAGTTGTGCACCGCCGCTCTGCTCTCCCGGTAACAATCAGCGAATGACATGAGCTGGAAACGATCCAGCAGACTCCAGCTCATAGGGCTCAGTCTGCGGAGGAGCCGAGATTTGGGCCCATGAATTTAATTTTAAAAATAATTTTTATTTAATAAAAACACAGAAGCAATCAATTGGCAGTTTAGGCATTTAATGTCTGTTAAGGCACTGCTAATAAAAAAATTCAGCACAGTTCATTATAACTGTATGATCGTAACTAACTTTAGCAGACTTATGAACACATCAAACTAAACAGAAGCAGATTTGTTTATATACAGTACTAATTAATTGCAATCGTGCCTGTTATCCATAACCTTTAATTCATTCTTTACTTAATACTATATCCCAGGAACCCCCATGTGCCCTTTGGGACTTGTTTTACTATGAATTCCTGTTTTTACATTTTGTATTTAGAACCAAATAACGACTTTTTTCTGTATCAACTGATTGTGAACTTTTTTAATGTACAAGAATTATTGCAAAGTCTTGCTGCAAACACCAAAGATGTCCATGTTTCATTATGTTTTCATAAAATTATTAATCATGAGAAATAGACAAGCTGTGGACAACTTTGTTTAACCATGACGTTAAACCCAAGCTGGCTACAGCCTTCTGTAAATGAGAAACAGAAGAGGCTAGACATCTGATTTAACCTTGAACTCGCTAATGACAAAAGACTATACCTAAGGCTGGCCATGATCAGAGGACCTTCAGTAGATTTCCTCTGAAGCTGTTACTTGTCCTTTTGGCCTCAGAGTTAGTCAGGCTGCACCATGCTGGGAAAGCTAACACTGATTGAGTGCAGGGTCGGGGCTATTTCTGAGTCCTGCTCTACAGTAAGACTTCACTAAAATATGGCCAAAGTCTCCGAGTTAACGTCTCAGAGCAATTTCCTGGCAAACAACATCTGATTAGGTACTTCCTCTGAGGAGGGCAGACAGCTTTGCTATCAGAGAGCCCTGTATATTGCCCTCCGGGGGGTCCGATGGTAATGAAGTGCCTCTTGGGGATGCTGTTCCAGCCCTCTGGTCACCCATTATTGGAGCTTTAGTGGAAAATAACTGCATCCAAGTTATTTGCTGGTCTGTGCACTATAAGCCATAACAACTAAGCAGCCGCCTCTCCAGGCTCTCAGAGACCATATTGCAAATATCGCAGAGAACATTGCCTCATGATATGACAGGCAGTGGTGAGCATCAGTATCGGTTAATCAACAAAATAAAAAATATAAATCATAATTCAACGTTTCCATGTGATATTATATGTTTTTACTTTCAGATTAAGCAGCAGTCTTATATAAGGCGGAACAAAATATACTTTCTGTGTGTCTTTTGGATTTGCAACTAAGAAACTGTGAAACTCGAGCACCCAGCTACCACAGATTAATAGTCATGGTACCCAGGCACCATGGGAGGGCAAATCTATCTAAATCTGACAAAATCAGTCCATATCTTCAGAGACATGGAGTAGCTACAGATACATGTATCTTCAGAGACATGGAGTAGCTACTGATACATGTATTACATGTAGACATGGAGTAGCTACAGATACATGTATCTTCAGAGACATGGAGTAGCTACAGATACATGTATTACATGTAGACAT
>JAOYSI010006009.1:0-10353 GCA_025775065.1 Hiodon alosoides | reverse complement strand
TAATTGAGCATGCAGTGATTAAACACTCACTGACTCCTCCAGATAAACAGTAACGTTTAATTGAGCATGCAGTGATTTCTTTTTTTCCCCTTTAGTACAATCTCAACTCTACCGTCCAGTCGCTCAGAGACACCGCTTCAAAGATGATTGTGAGTAGAGCCTTTTCCCCTCCGTGACCAGCAAGGCATCCTGGGCTAATCTGATGATGGGGTTATGGACGTTGACAGGGTCTGAATATGTCTGTTTGTCAACTTAAGCCCCTTCAAGCACAGAGCTAATGGAACCAACACGGCAGCCACGTTGGCAATAGGGACTAAATGTTCTTTTCATAGCTGCCATTAAGCATTTTAAATCTCGTTCTACTTCATTCCATTAACTGATTTTTTTAGGGAACTGTGGGAGACATTCTGAGAAAAGTTAATAATACCCAAGACTTTCTGAACAGAAATGCTTCACAAATAGTTAAACGTGTAAGTATGACCAACCGCAACATGACCATTGTTTCTAATCTTCCTAATCAGTGAATTTCACACACGCATGCATGCACGCGCGTGACCAAACACACACATGCGTGCGTGCACACACACACACACACACACACACACAAATATTGAAAATGGTAGAACTGAAAATCAGCTAGGTATGAAATTTATGCATTGATTTCCAAATTTGAGTTTGCTAAAATAGATTAGGGTTTTGGTTAACCAGCATAACGGGATTCCAATGAAGGAGGCATGCGCGAATGAGATTACCTTCTGATCAAGATGTTGGTGTTAAATGTTTGCGTCCTTTAACAGGAAATTGGAAGATTCCTGAACTGTCAGATGGGATATTTTACATATTTTGCTGACTGGGCAAAGAAAATGGTATGATTATTTATATAGCTTACAATCCTTTATCCCCCACAGCCAAAGAGAAAGAAAACAACCTTCGGCATTGACATACGATAAATGATACACAGTGAACTAAATATAAAAGGCCAACCTGATGTTATTAATTAATTAATTAATTAAACTGATTCTGATGCTCCGGATTATCTGTGGCCCGACTGGGTAGTAACCATTCTTTGCCATGCAACTTCAGAGACCCGATACCGGAAGGCTTATTGGTTTGGTTGTGTCCGACAGATCACGCAGCAGGTGGGGCGGTGTGGGCCTGTTGCCAAAGCAGTGGAGGTGACAGAGGTCATAGTCTGCTCCAACATGGTCCAGTCACTGGTGAGAGCACTGCTTTCAGAGCACGATGACATACCCCATCGCTGCTGGTCCACCAGCGTTTCTGGTTCCATGCATCATCACCCTCACAGATTCAGGAGGAGCCCAGATCCGATTGACCCAATGCTAGCTTATCCCCCATTGTACGGTCTTGCTGCTGGCTGCTGACCAACGGGTCTATTGCTCTTCCGTCTCTCCCCAGAATGCCTTCTGGTTCAGCCTAGGCTGGTGCACGATCTTCCTCATTCCCAGCATCATTGTCTCAGTCAAGCTGGCCAAGTTCTACAGGAGGATGAAGCACACAGATGTCTTTGAGTGAGTCGAAGGCCCCCTGGTGGTTACTTCTCCGGGCTTGTGTTGGTCTGTGCGTGTCTCCTCCAGTTCCACTCACTTCTGCCTTCCTCTCTTCCTTCAGGAGTCAAATACAGATGCACAGTTTCCCACAGGCGACCTTTATGTCTAAATGAAAGGGAGGCACATGGGTTGTACAAGGGTCTTATTGCACTCAGGAACCTTCCAATAAACCCACATACTTCCTTATGACATCGCACTTTGACTACTTGCACGCAAGGTCAAGAGAAAGTTCCATGTGCACTTTTGTTCTGGACTTTTTTTTATATGGAGTTCTGACGCTCCTCTTATTGTAAATGTAGTCTGAATTTTGACTGTGAATTACATTGCTGCATCAGCTGAATCAAGCTAGAGGCTATGGAAATCTATGATGTTGAGTGTCCTCCCAGCACTTATTTAATTTGATTTATGTGCAATATGTCCAAATAATCATTACAAAAGTTTTTTTATTTGTGTTACTGAAAATTAATAGAATGTTCTATGCAATGTCCTTTATAAATATATGTCCTGGTGTATACAATCATTTCATTCAGGGGAAAAAAAAAAAAAAAGTAATAAAACTCACAGCCTAATCTATTGACTGAATGTTTTGGCCTGATGTTTACACAACCAAGTTTAACAATTCACTTTTTATTAGTTCATCCATTTTACATGCAACAAGGTTCACTATCCTGATACATCCACAGCAGCAGTCCGCCCGCCCCCTACAAGGTTTCGCTCACTAAAACATTAGAAATACCCAATGATACAATTATTGCAGCCTTCTCAAAGTAAAGTAGCAACTGCCCTTGATTATGAACGGACATTAAGTAAAGCAGGCACCACAGCCTGGAAACATGAGGATAAGGGTCGGCCAGCAAACAGTGATGTAAGAACTACATTAGTTAGTGTTAGTATTTACTGTGGCCTGGGGACCTCGAGCCCTTTGTCAGGGTTGAAATGTGGAACTATGGGACTTCCTGCTTTCTCCTCCAGCTCATGCCATGTGGTGCCAGTTGTGCTGTCTGACTCGTGCGCTCTCACCATGGTGAGGAACCTGCCTGTTTGGTGTAAAGGGGGGGGGGGTCAGGTCCCGAGGCACCGTCCTCACGGCTTGCCTGCATTCCCCAGATAATTGGCAGCCTAGCTTCTGGGGCAGGGCCTGCTGCGTGCAAGACAAAAGCATCATCTGTTCCAGATGACAAACCCCACCAATGACGACGGGGCTTTGCCCATGCGTCTCATGGGCACTCTGCAGTGCGGGTCACACTGTTATTTAGCACAGTCAGAAAAATGCAGGGGTTCCTTTGGTTAATGTAGTAAAAAGAATTCCAGGAAATATGCAAAACTAATGGAAATGGTAAATATTTCCTGCAATAACCCAAGCCCTACCCCGAATGATAAGACTACCATTGATTTTGAGGACAATTAGTAGATTCTTGCCTCCACAACATGTGTTTTGAACAACAACAAAAAAATAACACCAATGGTTAAAATCAATTTAATTAGCCCACCATGCAGCATTCATTTATAAATATGCATGAACCTTTTGACTTGCACTTTGCTGGAATACAGCCAAATATACATTTTGAGCAAACCCAGAATATCATTCACCTGCCAGAAGGTTTTTGTTTTTTTTGGCTCAGAAGAGATATAAAGAGACACAGCATACAAACGCAAAGGAGTTTTAAAACCTGATCATCTGAAACACAGATTTCCTGTGGCCTGACATAGTATCCTTAATAATCTGTTTAAGGGTTACACCTTTCATTGGCAGGACATCTCACACGGTTTTTGTTGTTGTCCCTAGGTACATGCGAGTGAGTACATTCGTGATGAATAATAACTTTTCAGTTCACTCAAACTTAAAGATACACCCAATCTTTACCGTTTGCTGTCACATTTCACGCTTGCAAGGTAGTCTTAGATGCCGGCATTATTGGGGAAGTTAAATGTTTTTATGTGATCTTTTCAATGGAAGACAAGAAATAATAATTTAAAAAATAAATATGAAAATTGTTCAGTTCAATTCCACTATACACTCACTGTATCAAACAATTAAGAAAAAAAAAAAACAACACGTTCTGATATGTAACAAAAATGTAATTTAAATACCACTTTGAATGATCAAATTGTTCAGTGCTTATGCAAGATCATAAAACACTGGAAAATATATGAATGATTTATATACATTTAAAGAGACATAACCCTATAATACTGCACAAAGGGTACTTATTTCCCATGGAAAATGGAAGTGTGACAGAAGAGCTTGCTAAAATGTTCAACCAAACGAAAACCAGCGTGATCGTCCGCATTGCATTCCATCTGGATCCTGCGGTCATGATTCAGAACTTAATAGAATTTTCAGAAATTCAATTTGGTGCGGAGCTGTGGCCGATGCCAGATTTTAAGAGCTGGCCACTTGTGTTGGACAGGACCCCGTTTCACACCACATTGGCAAGCGGAGCACACGGTTCTCACAGCACAACTGAATTGGTTATGGGTCTGAAAGCCAAAACAACGATTGACTCTGGGCCTGAAAGTCAGAACCACTAGGGCCCCATCCACTGGTTGGACACTACTGAAAACACACAGCTGACCAGAGAGAGAAAAGCTTTTTTGTGTGGATTACATTTCACAGAATGTTGAAATTATACTTGTGCTAGTTCCCAATTACATGGATTATTTACATGGCACATTTAGTTCTTATGTTTGATCACAACAACTGATGAAGAAAAAAACCTTAAAAGCCAAAACTATTTACTTTACTTCCTACGTTGAGGTTATTCTCTATGCTTTAAATAATACTTAAGTGTTATCATTACTTAAAGCTAATTGGCTATCACGGTTAATGTGCGGCCAAAATATTTGGCGTAATTATTGAGCCCACAATCACGTGTAAGAGTCAGTAGTCCTACAAACTAAAGTCCTGAAACTGACATGCAAGTTCACATTTAAATATTTCTCATTTTGTTGGGTTACGGTAAAATTCCAGGCGCATTCACCCAGCAATACTCTCCATTTTTCCAGTTTTAAGGTCAAAATGCCTTCCGGGTCCACCGATTAACATTTGATAAATGGATAGACATAACGCTGTAATTGTATACCATGAGAAATACCATGCAGCTAATAGCAAGGGCCTAAGGTGATGCTAGAGTAATAACACTTTTGAGGGTAACAAACCAGCTGAGTATGTAAGGCAATTCAGTAACTGAGACCCCCCCCCCCCCAAAAGAAGTGGGGCAGAAAAACTCCAAGCTTCCAATGAAAACAACCGTCTTTACTGTAAATTAAAATGATGAAAAGTTTGAATATTTGCTCTCAGTTTGGAAACATTTGATAAAACCTTTGGTTGTTGAAGGGAAAAGTCATTCCTGCTATCCCCACAAAGCTGCGAGTTCCCATAAGGTTACAAACAGTGGAGTCCTCTCAACCCATGCTGGGAACATGAAGAGCGGGGCACGCCCACGGACCAAGAGGGCTCCATCCTCCATCGCGGTACGGGGGTAGCTCAGGTGTGTTGGGTCAGGAACCTCTCACTGGTGCCAGAGTCCTGGTGATCGATTACTGGGTCGGTCACAGCCCTGGGCAGCCCCTTGGTCTGTCGGGGAGGGGTCGGCGGAGGGAAAGAGGGCGACTGGAGGATGTCACCGTACCTGTGGCCAGCCTTGGTTTCCCTCTGGAGCACTTTGCTCAACAGCGGCCGTAGGAGGCCTATGGTGAGCTGGCTGCTTTGGGTCGGGAAGGGGCTAGAGCTCTGGGAAGCAGAGGGCAGATTCTTCAGTACTATGTTCAGGATGCTGGTGACCGACAGGTCCTCGGGGCACAGGGCCCAGAGCAGGTCCAGATAGGGGTCCACGTCCCGGTGCTGGGAAACCTCACACAGCAGGGTTGTGAAGATCTCTTTGTTGAGCAGGGGGCTCTGCCGGCAGAACCTCTCGGCTACCTGCGCCGCCCGTTCCCACTGATGCCGTCCCATGAGGATCCGCAGGGCCTGCATGACAGCGTTGGGCCTCTGGCTGCACAGCAGCAGGTCCACCTCCAGGTCCTGGAACTCCCCCCTCTCTGGCAGCACAGTCAGGGCACGGCGGTACAGGGGAAGGCTCTCTGGGACCTCCCGCGCCCCGTAGCTCCAGGACGGCGAGAGGCTCGTCTGCTGCTGCGCCAGCTCCAGGAACATTGGCAGCCAGCTGGGCTGGAACCTGAAGATGGACTGGCAGAGGAGCTCGAACACCGGAACGGCCACGTTGGCCGGCGCAAGCTTGGGCTGACCGTTGGCCAACAGCGAGCTAGCTGCCATGTGAACAGGGCTGAGGATGGTCTTCCACACCTCGGGAGGGGCTTTGGCGGAGAGTGAGCCCTCTCCGTTGAACCTGAGCTGGAGAACCCTTTGTGTCGCCTGCCACGACTCGCAGGGGAAGGTGCTGAAGATCACATTCAGATACAGGACATTTTCCTTATCCACCTCCGAGCGCAGCAGCCTGCCCACCTCTTCGCGCACCAAGGTTTCGCAGTAGCCCAACAAGTCCTTCTCCGAGGCCCTCACCATAGACGCCTTTATGTCCTCCAGGGCTACCAAACCTTTCAGCTCACTTTCCAAGGTGCTTAACAGTTTACCGTGGCTGCCAGTGCCCTGTACTGAGTCAATGGCCTTCTGGCCATTCAGGTAGTCCCGGACAATGGACGACAGCAGGATGGGTGCCTGGAACATGCCCCCGTCCTTGAGTTTCTCCACAGTCAGCTGTGCACTGCTCAGGCTCCTCTGCTGATAGTACTTGCAGGCCTCTTCAAAGACGGCCTCCACCAGGACAGAGCCCGGCCTGACACGACCAGGTAGGCCCGGCAAAATTCGACTGGGGTCGGCCTCACTCCTCTTAATCGAAAACAGCCCAGTCTCAGACAGCAGGTGAGGGACATGCCTCTCTTTACAGTTCACAAAAAGGACCCCCTCGTTCATCAGGGGGATTTTCTCCAGTTCCATACCACATTTAGTGTCAATCAAATAAAGAGTTCTCTCCACAGTCAGTGCCAAGATATCCGAGTAGACATTTAAACTGGTGTGAACCCCACAGCTGGCTAAGCAGTTGTCAGCCAGTTTGTAGACCTGCCGCAAGATCCCATCTGTTTGCAGCCAGCTTATCCAACCCGAGCTAAGGAGTAGTAACATCCCACCACATCCCGTAGGAGAGAAGGCACATATCTCTGGAGGGTTAACAGTTGACAATGTGCCAATGCAGTCAGAAATCAGTTTCTTAAAGTCATACTCCTTACTTGCTAGCAAGTCTTTTTTCAAGAGTGTCCCTGTGCAGGATGTGCTTACTGTAACGGTGTCTTGCTGTAAGCACCAAGTGAGGAAGAATTTTGAGACACTTGTGAGGGAGTTCTCCTTTACATCTGGCAAAAGGAAAACATTCTCTCCTGATACAGAAACCGTGTAAGGAGGATTGTTGTGCAAGACAACTTTCACCCCTCCCAAACAAACACCAATCTCTTCCACCTCGTAAGTTCGTTTGCAGACGCAGTACCTGAATTTATTGCGACTAGCGGATGAGCTTTCCGAAGGCGGTCTCTCCTCACACCAGATAATGAATTTAGCACTTGTGCAGACGGAGATTACTTTCGCTCTCGGGCTGTTGCACAAGTCCGAAGCCTGCAGTAAATGCCAACCTGCTTTGCGCTCCGAGTATTTCCAAAAGTCTGCTCTGCCATTCTCGAACACCACCGCCAGTACAACTGAACAACCGTCCGTGCGGCTATGGTTAAGGTAGACGAGATCTACAACGGGAACATTACTTGTCGAGTATAGATCCAGTTTTTGGCTTTGGATCAGCAGCATTTTTTGGCATCTGTCAAAAGTCATGAGACCAATATTTGGTTTATGGAGAATGACATGCATGTGCTTACCGTCGGGACTAATCCGCACATTTTGCAAACAGTTCTGGTAACAACTATTTGAATAACTCTGCTTTAACAAATCACTTAAATCTTTACCTCTGGTAAAATCCCCAAAGTCCGTGACTTGTTCAAGAGAAAATCCATTCATGTTTACAGGCGGAACGAGTGAAAGACAGTAAAAATCACTCGAAATGACAACTAAAATAGGATGAATTCCAAGCTCTTCACCAGGAAACGATCCCCCGAACTGCAGCGGTAGAAGTTCATGTAGCAGGCTGGCTACTACGATAAATTGCAGAGCGTTTATACAGGAAGTACAATTTCCTTTTAATGGCTATGTAGCTCGCTACTTATTTTTGAAATTCATTTTATTTCTCAGTAGCTGCCAAGCCACTAGTCCGCAGTTCACCTCCCGACATCACGAGTTTGTTAATTTCCGGAAACCACTAGTTTTTTCCCTGTGAAGTACAGGAAAGGGAGGGTGGGTATCATTACAGATTCTCTAAAGGGAGCGAGATGCTCAACTCCAGCTACACGAAAAACTTCAGCCTCGTCGGTGACAACCACCGGCATGAATCAATGACAGGTGGTCCTGACTATCCTTTATACTATTTCTATTTCGTAAAAGCCGGTTCTCTTGCTTAAATATTTTATCCATTTCATAGTAAAACGTGAAGCTTTAAGATGTACTTAGTCGCATTAACTTGAATTTGAGTAGGAAACAGACATGATTAACATCAGATAATTGATTATCATTAGTGCAAATAGTAAGTATTTTTGGTTTTGTTTATTTTCGAACCATCCCAAGGACTAAGTCACCGTAATACGGCGGCAATATACGGTGTAGTAGT
This sequence comes from Hiodon alosoides, assembly GCA_025775065.1. Classification (NCBI taxonomy): domain Eukaryota; kingdom Metazoa; phylum Chordata; class Actinopteri; order Hiodontiformes; family Hiodontidae; genus Hiodon; species Hiodon alosoides. Next base: position 2,063 of record JAOYSI010006009.1, on the reverse strand, counting down.
CGACAACACAGTCCTTCGGCAAAACTATGCTTTAGAAAAGGTGGATGGGAAGTCACGGATCCAGTGGTCATTAGAGCGTCTGTTGCATAATTTTTGCGTTCTTGTTCAGTTCCGTCCATTAAATATGATGCGATTTGTGATGTTATTCAAACGAACTAATACAGCACTGGGTTAACTGTTTAAATCCTGTTTTTAGTTGATATACTTTTAATTTTGAGACGCAGTAAAGCTACGAAATCCTTACCAATAACTTAATATAGATCCACGAAATAGTGGAGATTGAAAGCGTAATCAGGGCTACCTGTTAGTCTGTGAAATAAATTCGGTAGCTAGCTAGCTAGCTAACTGTGGGAGGAGTTAATACAGGGAGCGAGAACACAGAACCTTCGTCGCTTTTTAATGGGATGTGTACATGAAAGCTAGCTAACCATTAATTCAGGTAAGAATAAAGTAATCAAAGTAATAAAATAAGAGGAAGTTGATATAACCTTCTCCACGAATGCACCTGTTTTGTATAAAACCATATCAATGCGAATGTTGTATGAAACCTCGCCAGATAATGCCCTAGATTGTGTGCAGTAGCTTAATTTTACGAGAGCTGACTATGGGTCATATCACATTAGCACACCGAAGGCTTCTCGGTAATGCCAATTAAGTGAACGTCATTTACTGGTGCTTCTTCAATGTAACTGCCATAACTTAATTTTTTTTTATCAGGTCTCACTGACTTTTACTAAGACAGGAGTTGTTGACAAGCAAATAAAACGCATGTTTTGAAAGCACGTGTTTAACTTCTAACAGACGCTAGCTTCTGGCTACCTACCCACCTACCTGTTTAGCAGGCTACTCTGACAGTCGTTTGGTTAATAGTGGAAACAAGAGTCACAACATCTTTATTACTAGCGTACTGCTGCTAGAAAGTCGTGTAGTTCTAACATTACCTATGCAATTACTCAAGGACATGCAAGTTCTTGGATCATAGTATAAATAGTTTTGTTTTCCGCCGAAAACGAGGAGACGAATTCTCTAAAACCAAATTATCTCACTGTGGATACCTGTATAAATAATACTAATAAAAAATACTAACCACACGATTACACTAAACAGACTGGAGGTTAGCCTGCACTGTTCTAGCCGGAACTGCTTAAATGTAAACACGTCAGCGTACAAGGCTAAATCATTTCGTATACAGGGGTGTAAAATTAATTGCGATATTTGCTTTCACTTTTAGCTGCATAATCAGCTAATTTAACGTAATCATAACATGATTACAATTAATGACTCCTGTCAGAAAATGTATTTTTAGTGGCTGTTTAAAATCAATTAAGCATGGCTCTTTCAAATTTTGCCTATGTGGTAAATGTTAGAATGCAGTTAATTTGTTTACACTTAAAACTATTAAATATGGAGAGGGAGGGTTGCATTTAAAACACTTAAGGAATCGTTTTTCAGTTATTTTATTAAGGACTTTTTTTTTTAAACCCAAGTAAAAACAAATCCACATTCAGTTCGATTTCCTGGGTCAAACGAGTAAAATCTTAAGCGTTTTGCTCACCAGTACTATTTCAGTGAGTTCATGGCAGTATAAAATTTAAAAAAAAAGAGTCTGTGAGTCAGGTCCAAACTTGTGATACTAATAAGTTAATCAGTTTCCAGTAAACGTTAAAGGGAAAAGGCTGCTTTTGTTTAGGGCCCATTAGCTCGTTAGGCAGCCTTGCATGGCCTGAATACACAACAGCACAGCAGTCAAGAGTTTTAATTAAAAGGGGAGCGGGTATCATCTTATAAAGCTGAAGAATTGTATATTTAGAATTGCCTACACTTGAGTGGCTCTGAAGTAATACAGACCAAAAACAAACCAGAAGGCTACATTTCCGGCTTAGTTTTCTGATTCTTACTTTCGCAGTAAAAATCACCCTATTGTAGGGGGACGTTTTACAGAAATAAAAGTGGGTGGATACCTGGTCCACTTTGGGCCCTGATTGATGTCTGTGTCTGTGTCTGTGTCTGTGTCTGTGTCTGTGTCTGTGTCTGTGTCATTTCTCTCGCTCTGTCCATCTGCA
>JAOYSI010006008.1:0-13145 GCA_025775065.1 Hiodon alosoides | reverse complement strand
GTGTGTGTGTGTGTGTGTGTGTGTGTGTGTGTGTGTGTGTGTGTGTGTGTGTGTGTGTGTGTGTGTGTGTGTTGTGCATGCTGCCAATCCACAGGAGTTTGTGTGAGTGAGTGGAAACAGTTTATTTTTCACCTTCATATGGAGTCTTGGGGGGTCAAGATTCAATTCACACATCAGCAAACATGTTCTGTGGCAGCAGCAATGTCAGACAATGTGGTTTTAGGTAGTCTTTCCTTATTGTATCTGTGTTCCCTTGGACTTATTAGCAACCACTAAAACCTCGAGTTACAAGATGTGAGTGCCTTTCCCTGCATATATTATCTGGCTCCGCTCTGGATTGGCTTGTTGGTGATCTCAAATTACTGTGTGCTTTTTGGATCCAATCTCAACAAAACTTTCACTATGATTGTCGTCACTGGCGGCCAATCAGGGTTCCGAGCCAAGAAATTCTCCTTCCAGAATCCATGGGAGCATTAATAAAATTGCATTGATACTCATTTAAGAGGTTCTGTTTTCTGATATTTCGTATGGTACTTAACAGTTTTCAAATTAAATGTACTGCATTCATGTGGAAGTGGACCGCTTCACCGTCAAATTTCCATTAAAGTAAAATAATAGTGTTTAAACAACCAATATTTTACAAGTGTTTACTTCACATATAAAATCAAGTAGTAAATAGTAATATGTATAATGGAGCTTCGCGTGTTTTTTTTGCTTCAGGTTGATCTAATTTTCCTTAAGACCATGTGTGCACAGCACATTTCTGACTCTCTCTCTCTCTCTCTCTCTCTCTCTCTCTCTCTCTCTCTCTCCCCCCCTCCACAGACCGCCCAGGCCTGACCAGCGTTGAGCGGATCGAGCGTTGCCAAGAGGAGTTCCTCCTGGCGTTCGAACACTACATCAACTACCGCAAACACAAGGTGGCGCACTTCTGGCCCAAGCTGCTGATGAAGGTGACGGACCTACGCATGATCGGGGCGTGTCACGCCAGCCGCTTCCTGCACATGAAGGTGGAGTGTCCCACCGAACTCTTCCCCCCGCTCTTCCTCGAGGTGTTCGAGGACTGAGGGGGCGGAGACCGGACACGCTCAACCTTTTAGCACTACTGAGTGTCTCTTCATTCCATGGCTTAGGAGTAGATTCGGCCTAGTTCTGGGTGGAACCATTCCTACGATGCGGGTACATGTGAATAGCGTTTGTTTCTTTGTTTTTGTACATTTTTCAAATTATTTTTTTTTTTGTTTGTTTTTTTTGTGATTATAGTCATTTTGTCAACGCTTGGTCACAGGAACCTCGTAATTGTAGCACACCGAATCATGCAAGCTATGTTCTATTTGCATTTTGCCTAAAAAGTACTGTTTAAGGCAAAAAGAACCGGAAGCCAATTTCTGCAAGATCCCATGTTTTGTAGATTCTTTCACAGAAAAGCTACTCAGCTGCGTCACAGTAAAGTTTTACAGTAAATTTAATGAACATGTAAGCTTTAATTTAGCTATATTTTTAAACACGTTACTGACCGAGACAGTAGCTTCTCTTCCTAAACGTTGCCATTCTGTGTTTGCAGTGAAAGCACGCACACGCTCAAGCACACACAGACACACGTACACGCACATGCAAACTCACACAAAGACAAGCACATGTATGGTCATGCAAAGGCGAACGGTACAGGACGATTATTAAAATCAACACAGGAGACAGGTTTTTCATTATTATGCAATTAGTATGCTTTGTAAAGAATAGTGCCCTTTTCTCCTCCTAATCACTGAAAAACACACATTTTATCCACCTCTTTCTCTTGGTCCGTTGTGAAGACAATAATCTTTGACCAGACAAACTTGTGAGGAGAGAAGGGCAGCCAAGTCTGTTTCTGTCGAAAATATGCCTCTAATTTGGTGCCAAAAACTGGAGAATTAAGGATTACGCATCGTGGTATGTCGACAAGAAGATGTGCTGTGACTATTTCTGTCAATTTCATGTAATGGTCTTCTTCTGTCTGCTGCCACTTGCTGTAATGTGAGAAGTTGTTCTGTCTCTCTCTCTCTCTCTCTCTCTCTCTCTCTCTCTCTCTCTCTCTCTCTCTCAGCACGTCACCTGGTCTCTCTCTCTGTCTCTCTCTCTCTCAGCACGTCACCTGGCTATCAGACAACCCTGACACAGCACTGCCGTTGTTGTTGCTGTTAGTGTTTTATAGGAACTCTGAATTCCACGTGTCATATTATTTTAAATGCATAAGTTTTTATGCCAATGTCTTCTGCGGGGGTGTTCCTGCTGGGACCGGTGAGTTGCCCCCCCTCCTCACCGTGGAGTGACAAGGGGGCTTGTCGCTAGGTTCAGTGGGTGGGCACTAGGTGGCAGTGTGAAAAGCTGTGGCTAGGGCGAGACTCCTGTTCTGCTGTAAGCAGATGGTACACTGAGTAAGCTTATGGTGAGAGCCTTCAAGCCATGTTTATTATTGATTTTCCTCTCTCTTTTTGACCGGTTTGTGTTTCCAAAGTTAAATTTTTTCTTTCCTGTCCCTTTTACTGAAAAATCACAGAAAACACAGAAAATGTGCACACCTATTATATCTCTCAGTGTTCATGTTCGGAGAAAAACTTTCGGCTAGCTTTGTGTCATGCTATACTAGTCAAGCTTTTCATTAATCCTCAAAGCGGTTTCTGTTTGAATCGATGCCTTTGGATAAGCAATATACTGGTGTCAGTGTCGGTGGGACTCGGACTTCTCACAAACCTGCGCTGCCTCAAGGTTAATGCACAGACAATCAGTGAGTGAACCAGGTCCACAGGCCTGAAACACAGGTGGATGGGGGGCGGTCACGTCCATGCTCCTAAATGTTAGACAATGTGGAATTGTTGATGAAAGAATGTTATATATATATCCTGCACAGATATTTTTAAATGCGCCATTCTGGGAATTAGCTCTCATTACAGTGGGTATATATGACTCAGTTTAAATAAACAGAAGGAAAGAAAACCAATCACACCATGAAGCTATTTTACAGCGTTAAGGATAAAGGTTGTATATTTTCAGGATGCAGATATTTTTTACAGATCTTATATGCATAAAATTTACATTTTACTGTTACACAAAAACAAGTACCTACATTTTTATTTTCAGATTTATAAGCAAGAGCAGAATACTGTTGAGACTTATTCATGCGAAATGGATAAATATCTACCACAAACAGGCTCATAGCGTTCTGTGTCTAGTGTTACTTTCACCATTCCAAAAGGGCTGGTCTATCAGGCAGACAATACTCCAATTTATTTCCAGTCAGGAAGTAACCAATCACAGCTTTGACTGAAATGACAGCATCCATCCTGACACAAGCGCCTCAGAGAGCAATTCCAATGTCAAATCAGCACTCTCAAGCGAAGCTGTCCACCCTCCGCAGTGACGGCACAAAGTGTTCTCTTCACACCTGACTCGACTCCTGCACAGCAGCGTTTTCCCTGAATTCTGCAGCAGTCTAAGTGTGTAAGCCTGAATCAGTGTAAATGTCCAGTCACAAATGGATAAGTGATAGTTGTGTCCCGAATTCAGTGTGTTGCACGCGGCTGCTGTCTGCCTGCGTTGTTGGGTGAAAGTGTTGAATCGGCGCGAACACTGTTGTGACGCGAGTTTCTGATTGAAAAGAGGATGTTTAAACCTGCACTAAATGCGCGGATGAGGATGGTGTTTGCACTTAATGTGAATTGGGTATGAAAATAAAGACGTTTGGAGAACTCCCTGGAGCGTAACGCTGGCTGTTTTAGTTTTTTTATTTATTTTTTGTTTTTTTAATCGCTGCTGCTGCACTGACTGGAGATTTTGGGATTTTGATTGCCCATAATGAATAGAACTAATAGAACACGTTCCACGTGCCGTGTCATTTCGAATGCGTAGGGGCGGGAGGAATAGGAGAAACGGGCTGTATAGGGAAGGTTAAACGGTGAGTTTTCATCACTTAAAAGCCACTCTGTATGATTAAAAGTCCCACAATGCACCTGAGGTCTACGAGTACCAGATGCCGGATGCCTGTTGGTGTACCGTTTTGCCTTTCTCTAAATCCCGTTTGTTATTAAACAGCGATAAAAATGCTACTGTTTGCTAGACGCATTCAATTCAATTTTGATGAGAATCTGAGATTAATTCCCCTGGGCTGCGCAGACTTACATGACCCTTTGTACGCGCTGCCTGCTTTTTATGTGAGCAGACGAAGGCTTACAGTCTGATCGGAGAAAAGCTAGTTTACCTATCAATACTGTCATTTAAATGTCTCTTCTAGCACAATACAGCAAACGGTATAAAAGGCCACCGCTGAAATAAAAACCATGCGTCAGACCGGCCTGGCAGTTCCTCAACATCCCAGGCCTCTATGTGTCTCCCAGGCTTATTTTAGGTGGGATCAGGTGTCGTTTGGCAGGATAACGGTACATTTTGTCTGAAATTTTCCATTTGCTTTCCGTTATTGAGAAGCGAGATACTGAAACGCTAGGCTGGCTCATCCCATCGGAGTCTCGCTGCGCTAGTGAACTTGCGGACTTTGTTACGCAGCAGAAACGGTTAACACTTCGGTGACTGGCTCGTTTTAACCGTCTGTGCATTCTTGGCGGTGTGTTTTTGTAACAGTATTTTGTCCAAATCTGATTCCTTGTGAAGCCTTTTGAAAGCGGCACGTGGTTTCCTGGGTTCAGGTTCTGAAGCAGGGTCTTTGTTGGAGCTGCTGTCCCGATGTCGTCGTCGTGCTCCCTGGGTTTTCGGCAGGGCCTTGGGAGTCGCTCGAGGGAGCTTCGGCCCGCTCGATTACCCCCCTTCCACACCCCGCCCCGCGTAGACGTCCCCCTAGCTGAGCTGGCCCAGGCACCTGGCTAAAGTAAATAACTCTGCAAGACATTCCATTCCCCCCCGCTGTCGTAAATAATATTTCCTTTCCCTCGTTACCTTGGAAACGTCTCTTTTACTTCTTCGTCTGAGGCAATATCTCTCTGTCTCCCCTCTTCACCATGAATAACATCTCTGTTCCCGTAAGATTTCCTTACCCTTGCTCTTTATTTCATGCAAAATCTCCTTCTCAGAAACACCGCGCTGAACTGGCCACGCAGTGCTTGGGTGTTCCTCATAGCTGTGAGGTAATTAAAGACAAAGATATAATTACTGTTAAATGTGTGAATAGCGTGTTCCCTTAACTCAAAAGCGCTGAGTGTTGTTTTTGTTCGTGATTATTGTAATGAGTGATGACATCCTGTGGAACACTTCTGCCCCTGGAGTGTTCGTGTTGCCGTCACGCCAAAATTCGCTCCTCCTTACTTAGAATATTTGTATGTTGCTGACAGCGTGTTTATGGGGGAAAGTTTCCTCATTTCAATAGGTCTTAAGAGATGCTTATTTTTTAGTAAATGTGACAGACGTATACTAAAAAACAAGGCAGGTTTTGACCCAATATTTAAATATCGTTTCCACCCTCAGATGCTTTGGCATAGCGCGGTACAGCTTCGCTTGACATTGGCCTCCAGTAACACCATGCGCCGTCCTCTCCTTCCCGGCCTATTTGTCTTCCGTCTCGAGTGCAGCGTCGATCGTAGCAGTCGCGGGACAGCCACCAATCGCCAGTATAGGGGAGAAGACCAGGTTAAGTATTAACCAGATCGAAGACATTTCTGTAGTGGCCAGCAGGGGGAAGCAGTGGTCGAGAAGCCAGCCTGGTGACTACACGACTGGCCTGTGTTGAGACTTGGATGGGATGACTTGCTGATTAAATATCCAGCAATGTAAATGGGTGTGTGCTATAGAAGGGGACCTTGCACAAGGGAATAGGTGAAGAAAATACATTATTTAATTATTATTTTAAAATTCTGGGAGCATTTTTTTATTTTTATGATCTTGGTTTGTTTTCTTTCGGTTTGTGCCATGCTGTGTGTGTGTGTGTGTGTGTGTGTGTGTGTGTTTCTTTGCTATTCCAATCCAGTAAAAACTGAACTGGATCAAGTGGTGTTTGTCAGTGAGAATGCCAATGCACTAAAGAATTTTTTCACCTGGCTAAATTTGAAACGATCTTCACTTGAAATCCATCATCTGAATTACTGTGAAGCACATGCCAAGCACAGACAAATTACCCATCTTTGTTTGAAATGAATCACAAAATCGAAAGTATTGATTTCCAGCAGGTTAAGTCACTCTGTTTCCCAGTGTGTGTTTGCCTTTTTGTGTGAGTGTGTATGTGTGTGTGTTTGCCTTTTTGTGTGTGTGTATGTGTGTGTGTTTGCCTTTTTGTGTGAGTGTGTGTGTGTGTGTGTGTGTGTGTTACACATGTAAATGTCTACCTCTGTGTGTGTGTGTGTGTGTGTGTGTGTACTAAAGTAATTTTCCTTCTCTCGAAGGATTGGGCGGAGAAACGGTAAAAACAGGTTTTGACAATATAAATTAGTATATTGGTAAAAAGAGCAAAATATGTCAAATATAGGCTTCAGAGTGCGCCGGGCCACCGCCAGGAGCGCCGGCTCACCGTCAGGTGAACCTGGTCACCGCCAGGAGCGCCGGGTCACCGTCAGGTGAACCTGGTCACCGCCAGGAGCGCCGGGCAACCGTCAGGTGAACCTGGTCACCGCCAGGAGCGCCGGGTCACCGTCAGGAGCGCCGGGCCACCGTCAGGAGCGCCGGGCCACTCTCAGGTGAACCAGGCCACTGTCAGGAGTATGTGTGTGAAATGCCAGACTTTTGAGCTGAGGATGTGGCCAAAACAGGCTGTAATATCTAACTAATTATAACTAATCTGAGGATCCATGTTGATGTCATCTGGCTTCCACTCTGAATCATTAAGGGTTCTTAACCTCTGTGTGTCACACTGCAGTTTCTGTGCCGAAAGGAGACGTCCGCTGTATCTAAAAGGGACACTGTACTGATTTACACATTGGGTCATAAAACGTTCATTTATATCGTGGTTAATGTATCAGTTTTTATTCATTTTGCTTGGTATGTGCAAGGGAGCTGACTCTCCATTCCTTGGGGACACATCCATTATAGCTTACGGTAAGTTTGTGGCTGTAATTTTAATGTTTTTACGAGTCCCACGGGGGAACGGTATTTACCCCGGGTGGATTTGCCCTGAGTGTTGCACTGTTCCACCCATGTGTGAGGAAACGAAATTTGAAAAGTGGGCGGCGATTTTAGACAGGAAGTGACGTGGCGTGGATTGCTGAGGCGGCTGGTGCGTGCTAAGCGGAAGGCCCAGAACTTTCTGCTCTGCTAATTAATGCGGGTGTTTTTCTGGCGTCCTGTCTTTCGTCTCACTGCAAATGCAGTTCACCCGGGGTGAGTTACTGTGGCCCCATTTGCGGGATGCTGCTGTACTCAAAGCCCTGACCGCCCGGTTAGAGCATGTGTTTCTATAACATCCCGCCGTCTTACTGGGCCTGACACTTTTTATGGCCCACTTAGCACTCTGGATTGATGAAAATTCACCCTGCAGGAAGTTTCCATTACGACGACAGCTACAAGCTATGGCCTGTGGCCAGTGTTTTGCAGGAATCGTGGTCCGTGTGAAAGGGTCTCCGCAGGAAAATCATCTCGGGTAGGAATGTAAATATACCCATACTAAGCAAAATTAATAATAATGTTATATTCGACTTTATTTGAGGTTACGTGAACATTTTAAACCCATTTGTGTGAATCAGTACAGTGCAGAATATAAAATAAACTTATGAGCTAATACTGCCCCCTGGTGGTATTCAATTAAAGTGGTGGTGGATCCAAAAATAAGCATACTAAATCACGCTATGGCAGATTGCAGGACTCTCCATTTCACAGAGGATTTGCTTAGAACACAGTTGTTGGGTCAGTCTATAGTGTTCTCGCAAAACTTTCAAATTCTCCTCTGACGTGAACCCCACCCCTACTGATCACCGATCCTGAGCATTCAGTCTGACTTTCTCTCGTCCCGTTCACTGCCGGGCAATCCCACTCCTTGTCTCCCTCTAGTGGTTTCCAAGTTAGTTTCATCTCTTAAGTTGTTCATACACAGTGAATTATTGTACTGTCTGTGAACAAACCACTGTTTTAAATCTGCATTTAAAATCTTTTTTTACGAGTTTATAAAACCTCCCTAAAGTATTAAACTGTTAGGCTAGTTTTACCGCTGTGATGTCTAGAGTGGCCGTTTATATTCCACGTTCTCTACTCACTAGTTGCCAACTCGCAAACAGACTGGCATTCCACCAGAACTGCCTTCACTTGTGAGTTTCACTGTTTTAAATAGCTGACTCGATAACCCTGAACGGACAGGTTTAAATTGTCGGGGAGCCATGTACAGTCATTATAGGAAGTATTCACCCACAAAGGTAATTTAATCTATATTAGATCTAGTTCCCCTTTGTTCTGGTTCATTTGAAAAACCCAGAAGTTTTCAGTTCCGATAGTCTTCAACCAGGTTTCTATGGAACCTTAGGCGAGAACCTGTGCCTTCAGAATTCACACAAAATTAAAGGGAGTCCATCTGTGTTCAGTAAAATTTAACTTCCTGTAGGCACTGCGTTCTGCAAAGCTTGTAAAACAACTCTTTCAACATGCCTAATATTTACTGATGTTTTGGAGTTTGTAAATACTTTAATATAGACATTTACAAAAGTATCTTTGTTGTCTTATTATAATAACATAGCAGTATGGACTACAGGATTTATACCAGCTTTAGCACTAACGTGACGGAACCCTTTATTTTCAGTAGTTTTAATGCAGCATTGTAAGTAAGTCGACTCTAGAGCATAAGCCATTGTGTTACCCTACCTGCAGACGGGACCCCCCCCGTGCCCGTAGACCCTCCCGGCCGTCTGCTTCAGGGACCGCTGTCCAGCTTCCTGTTCCTGAATGAGGAAACCCCTGGTGCGTGGAAGGACAGAGGCTTTTGGGACAGACTGCCTGTTAAGACCCCACCAGTGGAATCGTTACCTGCTCCCTTGAATGGAAGAGGACGTCCGTTTCAGTGACCACAGCATGGTAATGTGATTTCCCCATGCACACACTTGAGAGCTGGAGAGATGCCAATTCCCTTGGACAATTGAGTGGCTTTATTCTGAAAGTGCATACGGACTCCTAGGTCACTTACCAGTGTGAATGCAGAACAGTATTTAGTGACATATCTGACTATCAGCAGTGAAGGTTTTTAAACGCTTCAGCATACACTAGTGAAATATTATGGCTTTGTATGTTTTTTTGTGCCCAATCCCGTTAAAGCTAAAGCAAAACACACCTTTGTGAAGGAGGACAGACAAGATTCTGTATACATACGTTTATTGGATATATTTATATTATGGATAGATTTATATTATTTTATATATATATATATTTTTTTTGTATCTATAGAAATCTAAGAATAGGCTTTTGCAGAAGAAACCCAAAACAGAGCACAGTTTATTAGTGTACTGATCACATGAACAGAACATACGTATGACCGCGGGGGGGTGCAGAGAAACATCCGGAGTGTTCACAGCTGTCTGGCCACTGGTTCCCCACCCTTACTGTACACAATCTGCTCGGTCAACATGGCAACAACCGTCTGAGGCTAACAGGCGACGGAAACCTAGGCCGGGGGGGGGGTGTCACGACCCAACGCTAAGAGAAAGGCCTCGGTCCTCCGCTGTTGCTCAACCTATCCCCCTCTGACTTTCTGGACATGTGACGTGTTCACATACGTTTGTAACGCACGCATTTGCTAACCGCTCTGCAGATCACAATTAGGTCAGTTCTACACAGACCAGGTCTGTCCTCAACATGCAGCCTGGCCCGCTTTCCCGCTGCAGGACCCCCACCACCACCACCACCCCCGGGGCGAGCGCGCGCTGCCAGGTTCGACTTTGCAGGTGTTCTCGCGTATATGAAAGACTTCGGCAGTCGGAGGGGGATAAGGGAAACCAGCTGTCAGGCAGATCATTCGCTTTGACTCAGAGGGGTCCCATTCACTAAACCCCTTCCAAAATACCCCACTATACCAACAATAGCATTAACACAAGAGCACAACTGTACCACGGCGCTAAAGCTAAAATAAACAGAGTGCCTTCCTTTAGAGGGTAGAATTGAAAGTCCTGAACATCAACATTCACAGGTCCTTCCCAGGCAAATCAAATCAAATCAAATAAAATCAGTAAATCGACAATCACACAGAACAGCCATGCACTAGCAGCTATCATCACATTCTAAACCTCTCCACTGCTTTTTATATCTTTATAGTAGAGTGAGGAGGTCAGCATCAACGAGGTCCTTCTCCTCCTCATTATTATTATTATTATTATTATTATTGGGTAGAGGCCTCCATCAGACACAGGCTGCCCCTGCGATATCATTAGGACCGTCCAAATGCCCCAACACAAAACCACGAAACGGACCCAAACGACGACGACGACGACGACAAAAGACAGACACGGGCCACGTAATGCAATAACATAACGTCTGGACCATACAAAAGGTGCTTCTGAAAGGGTCGCTCCCCTGCGAATCCACCCCCTCCCCCCGTGCGGGAGGCAAACCAGCCCTACAGTACAACAAAGTTTTGTTTTTTTTGTTCCCCCGCGGACCCCCAGCCCAGTTTGTGAAAGATTTCAGTATTCAGAAGAGCGTGCCCTGCCTGCCTCAGGGGTGCACCTTGAAGGCCAGCAGCTGCTCAGAGTGCATGTTGTTGAGGGAGCGCAGGTCGGGCAGCTTCAGAAGCAGCCGTGTGAAGGTGGCTGCCTCGTTGGGGTGGTTCTTGGTGATCAGACTCCGCAGCGCACGGATCAGGGTCTCCTGGAGCGCCTCCACGGAGTTGGCGTTCTCGATCCCCGAGCGGTCTGTGGGGAGACGCCCGCGCGGGGGGGGGGTTAGCGGCCTGTCGTGGTAAGTCTCCGTCACTCGGACAGTCGTTTCTGCCCAGTACGCCGAGATCAAACTATATTTCAATATCGGGTTTCACCGAAAGGTGACAGAAAAATTTCACCCGGCACCAGCGGTTTAAGAAGGGTCATTTGAAATGAAAGTAATTTCAGGAACTAACTTTAATATTTACTATAGCGAACTTGTTAGCTAGTTCTCTGGCTAATGCGTGACATTAATTAAGTGGTATTTGTACCTGCTCAGGCTCTGTTTAGATTCCTACGCCATGATAATTCAGTAGGACAGCTAGCCAAATTTAGCTAGCCATCTCTCGATTTAGCCAACTTGTTCGCATTACCTTACATGTTAACTATTCACTTTCTTTGAGCTTCTCACACAGAATGGTTAAGAAATATTTACCATTGAGCTTAGGCAATTTCATTGTATTGCCTTCAAGACATTTATTTTTCTTCCACTAGAGGGAATGCGAGTGCACTTTTTGGTTTTTAAGTCAGGCTGTTGGGTGAGGGGGGCAGACCGAGGGCTTACCGGCAGACACCAGGACCACGGCGGTGAACAGGCTCATTTCCTCCTCGCTCAGACTCAGCCCGGTCAGCTTCTGGCTGAAATCCAACATGGAGCCCAGGAGATCTCCAGCGCCCATGGAGCGCAGAGCCTCCACGCTATACTTCTTCCCACTCAGGAAGGTCACCGTGTGCTCCTTGGCGTTGAACAGCGACGCAAAGCGCACCACCAGGACCTGTCCCCCCCCCCCACAAAACGTGCAGAGAAAATAAAATGCTTTGTTTTTCTGCTCCGGGCACTGTGCTAAGAGATGGGGAGCGATGGGTTTCTCTCTCTGGCTGACGGAGCCACCGGCCGTACCTCGAACGTCCCAGCCTTCAGCAGGCTGACCTGGTCGTGTTGGGAGAGGTCCCGGAAGCCGGGGATGCGCTTGGCGAACTCCACCACCTCTCGCACCGCCGGCGTAAAGCTCTGGGAGAACTCCTGCCACACGCCGTGGCCGGACTTGTGAGGGTCCACAAAGGGGGAGAGGCTCATGGGACACACCTGCGTGAAGGGTTAGGGGGTGAGAATCACTCACAGGAGAGGGGCGTCTATTTAAACCTTTAATAAATAAAACCAGCCCCACACTCACCAGGTGCATCCGGTTACCGCCACTCCAAACTGGCCCACTGAAACTCCCATCAGCGGCCGGCAGGCTGTCGCTGTGCCTTCGGTGGGACAGCGGGCAGTGGCCTCGGGGGGGCGGCCCGGCCGGACAGTCCCAGTGGGTCCCACCGGCACTCTGTGGGCTGGGGCAGGGGGACAGGAGGTGCCCTGAGCTGCTAACATGCTGGTTCTGAGCTTCCTGCCTCTCCACACTGTGGCCCGAGCCTGAGCCGCTGACATCGCTGTGCTCCGCCGCGCCCGGCGAGGGCGGAGACTTGGCGGCGGGGCTGGTCTGCTCCTGGTTGTACATGAAGGTCTCCTGGTGTGCCCTGGTCACCGAGCCAATCACCTCCTCCTCGCCGCTGTCGGAGGCAGTGAAGGACGCGGAACTTAGGGCGGCGTCCACGGCGACCACCAGGGTTTCGGGCTCCGGGCTGGACTCCGGGGGAACGCACATCGCGGAGGAGGCGGGGGAGTTCTCGGGGGCCGTCTCCATGGGACACGGCAGGGCCTGGCTGGCGTGGTTGCTCATCATGTTGTTCATGGCGCTTTGCATCTCCAGCAGCATGCGCTGTTTCTCCCGCTTTGGGATGCGGCCGAAACGCACCGCTGTGGAGAAATTACAGATCCTCTTCAAATATCGCCATGGGGCAGACGCTCACCATATCTCGTTGCCTCGTTTGTACACTTTGTGCAATGACAATAATCTGAATCTGAAACGATTAAAGTCACTTCTCTGTTAAAACTGTTGTGCTGCCTCTTTGAAAAGGACATTTTAATCTTTCCAGTGTAATATAGACCGCACCCAACTTCAAACAACAGTAGCTTTCCCACCTCCAAAAAGGTCGTTTCTATGGGTCATTAAACCTCTCTCCCCGCGCATTTGGTCTGCCGATCGACCATTCCACTCACTGCCAAGGATACACCCTGCGTCTCGCTCAGTGTTGATGTGCAAGTGAGCCTGAAGAGGGCAGCAGTGAGCCCACTCACCATCTCTGGACATGCCCACCAGCAGACACTTCTTGAAGCGGCACTGTTGACAGCGGTTCCTGTTGATCCTCATGATGGGACAGCTCTCGTTTTTCAGGCACTTCTTGTACTGGATATTTTGTTGAATGCTTCTCCTGAAAAAGCCCTGTTTGGGGGGGGGTGGGGGG
>JAOYSI010006007.1:19228-29445 GCA_025775065.1 Hiodon alosoides | reverse complement strand
CTCCTCCCAGAACTGGAGGTTAAAAGACCCAATATTGCCTGATCGTTCTGACTACCCGGTTTAGGCGGGGTTGGCTAGAGTCCTGAGGTTCTGAACGACAGTTTCCGACCGGCAGCGGCACGCCGTGCTACAAACAGAGCCCCTTGCCGTGATTATGCCAGACCAATCAACGCACTGAGCCAGAGAGAACTGGCAGGTTAACCAGGCACTGCTCCAACTGTTTGTGCCAGTGTGATTGATGGCTGCATAGACCGCTTTTGTCTGCGTATAGGGGATGGTCTTGCCATTGAGAAATATTTCTGAATTTGGCCGTTTCAGTGGTCCTGACGAGCTTCACTCTCACCCTGTAAATCAGCTTTAACCCCCACCTGGGATAGTGGCAGGAGGTTCAGAGTTCTCAGATTGGCCATGCTTCGCCTTTCCTGGAGCTGACAGGCACTTTGCTCAGCACAAGCCTGCCTCCCCGCTCATTTTCAGCTGCAGATGTTCTTTTCTGAAGCGTGACCGGGGCAATGCTCACATTGCACGAGAAATGGGCTGAGAAAGGAATTCTACGGCTGTTTTTATTTTTATTTTTTAACCCCCTCTCCCCAGTGTCCCATTGTAGGGGGCAGATACCTCTCACGATATAAAAGTATTTTTTTATAACTCTCTTCTTATTCCAATCCTCTCAGATCTCCGTGGGGTAGGGCTGACACAATTCTCTTGCAGCAGAGGTGATACTTTCTTCAACATCCGACGTGTCTTCAGAGGGCAGGGGCTGAGAGCTAACCAGAGACCAGGCTTTAAGAACAGATTGTTCTTATCCCAGGGCAACGTGCAAAAAAGTACTTCAGCCGGAAGAATAACCATAATATGTGAGTTTTATCATCACCAACAATCGTTTTGTTTTGTCAGAAGCATAGTTGAAATGCATCTTAATATCTGACACTCTCTTCTGTGGGTGACAAAGGGACTGTTCTAATCTAGTTCTTATTTATTTATCTCACTGAAAATAACAGTGTAGGGGAAAGCTTTTTCCTCTCTAAAAACTCAAGAAGGCTAACTGCGTCGTTTCACAAGAGGCTTTGAAAGTCCCAACATGACAGCAGTTCAGAGAAAAGGCGTCTCAGATTGTCGTTTAATTAGGCTGTCAGCAGATCTTTGATGATCGCAACAAATACTCAGGAGACCTCTAGATCTGAGGCTTGCAAATCCAGGTCTGTTCTTCAAATCCAAACGAAGCCAACACTCAATACATTTAACAAAAAACTAAAAAAAAATAGAATTTTAAATCCTTTAAATTAAGAAAACTACCCTGCTCAGGGGTACGACAGCTACACTTCTCCTGGTCTATTTTCCATCACAGCAGAATCCTAAATAAATTGTCGCTGCTAGTTGGCAAAGGCGCTTTAGTTGGTAAAGACACTCACCTAAGCACAGACTAAATACCGTGAGCTGTATTTCGCGTGTTGGTATCCAGGTGGTGACCTTTTCCCGTTGAGATCGACAGCGATCTCGTCGGGCTATGTAGCTCGCAGTTTTTAAGAGAGCTGAGACATTTAAGAATGTGAAGTACCACGAAGAAAGACGATTCTATTTTTTCAAAACGATCCCAAGGATCGTTGGGTTCACCATCCACTCTTGAGTAACCATCTGCTGAGGAATTTCAAGGGGCAAAATTTGTACTGAAATCAAAGACAGATGAGGACAACATTCAAATACCATTTTTTAGCAATGTGTTGTTGATTTAAAAAATAAAAAAATAAAATAAAATGTATATTAAGTATTTATCAGACATCATACATTATTATCCTCAGAAGTTAGGAAATTTCTTGGCAACATTTTTTTAAACCCAAGATACTAGCAAACAATCAAAAATAATTTCTCCTGGTTTGTATGTAGTGTGTGTGTATATATATATAGTGGTGCGGGAATAGGCGTCTCCACCTCTGCACGGACCCCAGTGGGACCGGTAGGGGATGCCTGCCCTCACCGGAGGAAGCGTCAGGACCGGGGACGGCGCCAACCGAGGTCCCCCGGTCTTTCAGCACCAACTCTCCACACTCAGACGTGGACAGGCCCTCATCCCGTTAGGCAGCCAATCACCCTAGGGAGAGAGACAGCCCCTCCCTCCCTTCCCCTAATTGGCTGCCTCCCTACAAAAGGGCTCAGTAGGGAGAGAGAAGTCTACAACCGTACTAACGTGTGGTACTGCTGTCCCCGACAGAGTCCGAGGAGGAAGAACCCTGCGGCCGACCTAAGGACCCCAGCCCTCCTCTTCCTCCTCTTCCTCCTCATTCCCTGGCCACCCTCATGTTCGCCTAACCCGCACCTGCAGAAAAGCTCTTTGGAGAAAAGTTCAGATCAGAGCACACAGTATTCTTAACATGAAGTAAATTGTCCGTGCATCGGAAATTCAAGGTTAATTAAGGTTAATTAAGTTAAAAGCACCACCTGCGTGAATATCATATTTATTTGAGACATTTTAAATTTTCAATAATATATCTTATTATATATTAGACGATTATCTAATGTAGTCTGAAGTTGAAATACTAAACAATAAAAAAATCATTCAGGATTCATGTGGTCAGTGAATAAAACCCACCTGATAAACTGCTCTCTCCATCAACACTGGTTTAAACCCACCAAGGGGAATAGCAGTTATTACGCAGATTCAGTTTTCTTATCTCCACAGTGTCAGCCAGTCTTTACACTTTTATTTGGCTAGTATCTACGGTAACAATACTGTTAATGTAATGTTATCTATTACACATGTTAATTCTTTCTTGACTGGTAGGTTTTGTGTATTTAGTTTTACTGATTTCTCTTTCGACATTGAAAGAAATTACCTACTGAAAAAGAATAGAAAACGTATCTATTCCATCTATTGAGGCAAAACCAAGGTCACGGTGTTTTCTATGTGAAGAATGCATATGTTGATGGTAAAATATTTCAATATGGTGCCAGTAGATCCTTTCAAAATTTGTAACAATCAGTAATAAAGAGCGCAGAGGCCTCTTATCAAAGCCATTTCACAGCAGTTTTCAAGTTTCTTGTATTCTTGATAACCCATTCACCTACTTAAACTATGCAACCGACATTTTTGGAAGATACATTTTTTGACAATATCTTGTCCAGTTACCAAGTACTACGTGAAAATTCTGAGCAACTGTAAGATGATATCTCCCCCCAAAAAAACATGTTTTATAACATGCGATTATTTAACCACTTGGTTAAATGAAGTTCCACCATCGCCTTTATCGCCTCAAATATCGCGATGATTTGAATTTATAATAATCAACAGTGATTTAGCATTTAACTTTTTTTGGCACTTCATGAATTGATGCTTGAACAAACATTATCAGCCTCAAGCACGCAGAGGACACATAGGAACACGTAGAGGCCTGGCCCAAGGACAGGCGACCTGTGGGATTATCCCACATCCAGGATTGCGTTATTACACGCGATTGTTTGGTTTGGAGCAGTAGCCGGGAAGTCTTAGACTAAAAAAGTCTGTGCTTTTGGTAGTTTACTTAGAGCCAGTTTATTTTGGTTAATACCCAAAAAGGGTCCGTCTTGTATAGTTGCGTTTATCTTGTTCTAAAATGCCAAATAAAAGCACTCCATCTTCCTGTGTCTGACAGCTCCCAACCAGGTAAGACCCGTCCTGCTACAATTTCTTATTTTCAATCTATTATTTTGTGTATATCCGTATTATTTTGTGTATAATACGGCTGACAAATGCTCCCTTGGTATTGAAGCCAATTTTCTACTACGGTGCAGAACTGGCAAGTTTTTTATCTAAAAGTTTTGGTTTTTCAGGTTGTTTAATTATTTCGCATCAACAGAGCGTTCATTAACAAGAGACAGACGAAGAAGATCGAGATCAAAAATTGAGTTTGAAAGTCAAAAGCAGGAGCCATGGGATATTGTTTGAGTGGAAATGGAAATTATTTTAGGCTTCATTTCACCCAAGCTAAGTAACTCAAAAGGTCCATTAAAGTTTCAGTCAATATGAGGTTGATGGGATAAGGGAGGTGGTCCAAATTATGTTGAAGAAAACAAACACGGTACAAATGGTACCAAAATCCAGTTAATACAGCGTCCAGTGCGGACTGTTGCATTGCCTGGCAGAACCAAGTCACGGACGGATTTACATTACTGAATCACCTGTTCTTTTTTCCTGCCTTGCTTTACATCGCAATATGTCTGATGAGGTACCTTAGAGAAGTTAATTTGCAAGCAGGAAGTTGGGTCAAAAACCTAGCAGGTTGACTCACCTTAAAGGATCACACAGAAATTTCTCTGAAAAGTCCTGCAAATTTAGCTAAAGGGCACAATGGGGTCTTAACAGAACATAATGCATTTAACAGTAGAGAAATTCAATGTCCAACAGTATTCAGCTGGGAAGTAAACAATAGCCGGAGATTATATGGTACGAGACAGCATAACAGGCTGACGTCTGTGCTCTGTGGTCGTCTCAGGCAGGTGCGGCAATTTGTGGCTTCTCGTGCGTAAAAACGTTGGCATGTGTACTTGAAGAGTCAAACCAACACTTGACTTAACACAAGACTACTTTGGTATTGGTATTTCAAGCCATTTTGCTCTTTCCGTACAGAGACTGTACTTGGGAGGAAAATGCATTTTGTCACATGTCCATCCTCTCATTTCAGTTTTACATGATCCAATGTGCGTTTTTGATTACAATTAGATACGTATTAATTACTCACTGCTAATACCAGAAATCCAAAGGAAACCAATTCAAACACTTTTTAAATTTCACATACAAACCCTCTATGTTGTTCCCAGGGAGCTCCTTATTAAACGGTAGCTGTGGGGTGGAACTGGGGGTGAAAACCCAGGGCCAGCAGGGTCTGACCAGAACAGATATCCCAGTAGGGAAGCAATGGGCCGGCACCCCTTTATTATACACAAGACAGCGCTGTACCTTTGGGAACAAGGAACAAGGAAACACGGGGGGGGGGGGGGGGGTATTTTCCTGGGACGCTAAGGTGTAAGGTCTCTCCCTGGAGCTTTAAAGGCAGGGGTGAGGTGAGATCACACATGAGTTTATTGGACAGTCTGGGCATTGGTTGGCTCCTCCACAGTGTCCTACGGGCTGTGAGCAAAAGGGCAACTTGCCTTCTTTGAAGGTTTGACTTCTTCTGACTCCTCTCAGCTTGGCATGTCTTCTTAATGTTCCCTGATTGCCTGCAGCTGGTTGATGAAATGAGTGGGAGCAACTGGTTACAGGCAATCAGGAGTGGGCGTCGTTCGTGGTGCTGCCTGGAGGTGGCATGTCCCTGACGTCTCATTCAAATTCAAAAAATCTTTAGTGAAGTGTATTCAAAAGTGCTTTTGATTACGGTTTAGTTAGTTAGTGTTGTTTTGTTTTGTTTTGTGTTTGTTTTGTGTTTGTTTCTGGGGCAGGCTGGTGTAGTTTGTGTTTTCAGAAGGCAACCAAGGAGAGGAGAGCGCTAAAAGCCCCCTAAAGGGAATTGCCTTTGGGCACGTTATTCTGGACCAGGTGGTGTGGGTCGGCCGCATTCTACGTCTCGTTTGGGCAGGAGGAAGTGATACGGAGGATAGTGACGGCTGACCCCATCTTACCCCGTCGGACCTGGATCAATCGAGATTGTCTGGTTTGTGTGTTTATTTATTTATTTTTTTCCCTCCTACACTCGGAAATCGAGATGGGGACGCTGGATACTGGAATCGGAAAGCATGTTATTGTTTTAGAGGACATAAATATTAAATATTAAAATTTGTGTATGTCTATAGGGGACAAATGCTCAACGTCTGTTGTTATCTGCGTAGTTCATCGAGAGGTTTAATATCTCTACTCTTATCTTGAAATCAAAAACATTCAATACATCATTAATAGTGAGTTGTTGGTAAATATTTAATATATAAAAGACTTTCTGAGTGATAATTCGTGAATTTCACAAGCTTTCCAGGTCCTGGCGCAGGGAAATCCTGATAGCATGAGACTATTACCAGTCTGCTTCACAGAAGAGATGCCATTCTCAGGATGATGTGTAGCGTTAGGCACCAAACATAGCAATTAGCACTGAGGCCTAACAGCTTTATTTTGGTCTCATCAGACCACAGAATCTTCTTGCACTTGGTCTCAGACACTCCAGCGTGCCTTCTGGCAAACTAAACAAGATTTGATGCGAGTTCAACAATGACTTTATTTTGCCACGCTCTCATGAAGCACAGATTGGTGTCTGTGTTATGGCCACCATATGCACAGTGTCTCCCATTTCAGGCTGGTTCCTGAGGACCGTCTTTCGCCGCTAAGTCATATTCTCTCCATTTCTCCATGACGGATATAAAGAACTGAACCCAACCAGAGCACTCTGCTACCGGCAAATAACTTTGGATCAATGAGAAAAATAAAACTTCCTACAAAACGTTTTCCAGTGGCTTGACCTTTCTGGAAATTTTTACTTTGATGTCTCCAGCTGAAGCCCAAGCCAGTAGTGAAAAGCGTGAATGGAGAAGATAAGTTTCTTAGGGCTATTGTGTACACAGGTGCTGTGAACAACTCAATTTGCTGCATCCAGAGGCATCCATAAATTTCCGTCTCTCCACTTCTTTCCGTCTTTTATTCAGGACCTCCAGCACAAATCAGGAACTTTTTCAGGGGCAGTTTCCCAATCTGAAAAATTAATTTAAGGTGGTTTATCCCCCCGGTATACCAAAAAATACTTTAAAATCTACCACCCACAACTGTTACAGACTAGCTTTTATTGTTCCACAAAATATAATATTAAACTAAAAAATAAAAAATAAGTACTAGTAGCACAGCTACTTGACTACTTGAGTTTTCTCTGATTAAATTAAGTTACAGGAATAAATATAAACAAAGCAGAATGGGTACTGAGTGTTGAAAGTACTCTTACAAATTCTTTAATGAGAATAACTATTAAAACTACTCACACGTGCATTGATTATTTGCTTACTGGCTATATTCCCTAGCCCATAACATCATGTAACATTCCTTAATCCATCATTAACCTATCAGACTGAGCTCTGCCAATCCTGCCCTGCGGCTGGGCTACGCTCTGACTGTCCTGCCCTGCGGCTGGGCTACGCTCTGACTGTCTTGCCCTGCGGCTGGGCTACGCTCTGACTGTCCTGCCCTGCGGCTGGGCAACGCTCTGACTGTCCTGCCCTGCGGCTGGGCTACGCTCTGACTGTCCTGCCCTGCGGCTGGGCTACGCTCTGACTGTCCTGCCCTGTGCCTGGGCTACGCTCTGACTGTCCTGCCCTGCGGCTGGGCTACGCTCTTACTGTCCTGCCCTGCGGCTGTGCTACGCTCTGACTGTCCTGCCCTGTGGCTGACTGTCCTGCCCTGCGGCTGGGCTACGATCTGACTGTCCTGCCCTGCGGCTGGGCTACGCTCTGACTGTCCTGCCCTGCGCCTGGGCTACGCTCTGACTGTCCTGCCCTGTGCCTGGGCTACGCTCTGACTGTCCTGCCCTGCGGCTGGGCTACGCTCTTACTGTCCTGCCCTGCGGCTGGGCTACGCTCTGACTGTCCCTCGAAGTCACAATCTTTTCCCAAGAGTTAGTTGTGCTCATGCAGCAGCAGCAGACTGGAATGATCTGACATGTGGTTGAAGCAAGGGGTTTCTGTAACAAAAAGAGCCACCGGGTCATTTTGTATGCTGCGCACTCTTAAATAACGGATAAAATCAACCACAAACCGTCCCATGAGCCGTTTCGAGTAGGAAAAGGGCCGCGCCCCTGTTGACTTAAATTAATTCCGCCGTCGTCTACCCTTATTTGCATTCGAAAAATTGTTACCGTCGTCCCGTTTCTTCCTCTCTCCACGCCACTGCACATTACCAGAAAACACATCCGAAAGATCACATATGCACACTTTTTTCTGCTACCTGTGCATACAACAATGCTCAAACAGGGCCAGAATCAAAGGCCGCAATCAGACCCTCCCCACTCTTCTGACAGCTGAGCAATTGAGCAGTGGTGGTAAAGTGTTGTTGAGGGGGAAAAATAAGCGACTGCTCGGACGGCTATTTCACCGCAGCTGTTGGTAATGATCTTAAATTACAGTGCGTTTGTGGCCCGTGCTCTGCTCAGTTTGTGAATATTTGAATCAGTCACTCAAAAGGTAAACAGAATTTCAGGGCTGAAATGCCGGCTTTGATACTCATATATTTTTATTTGTCACGGATCAAAAGATTGCTTTATTTAAAAGTCTGTTTGTATCAACTTTATTTAACTGGTGGTATTTAACTTTCACAAGCTGAGAGGAAACATCAGTCATCCGTCTCCTAGGTGATTATACCTTTTGAGTCAAAAGCACTCATTTGAGAGGGCCCAAATAATTAGTTATATTCAGCACTGCGTAGCTTGAGTAAAAAATGTCTTCATACCAGATGACACTACACCTACATGTTACTACTTTCTACAGGATAACTGGAAGTCCCGAAATGTAACTGAAATGTGCCCCTCACAAAGCAATGTGCACTGTATCTGCAAGGCAAAGCTACCTCTCAAACCCCATGTGAAGGCGAGTTTTAAAACTGCGGACCAAGTGACCCAGCCTAGCCGAACGCACACTGACAAACGCCTGTCACCTTAAGCAAGCCATGCGCGACATTTAAAACTTCTGCGACATGCAGTTGTTGAGCAGTTAATTGTTGTTTTGCCGTGCACAGTCTGGTCACCAAACCTAGCAAGACTATCATTCCAAACCCACATGGTAAAGGCTTGTCGCCGTGGGCGACTGTCTGCGACGTCTCAAGGTTCTGCAGCCATGAAATTCGGGAGAAATACACACTTGTTCAAATAACGCCTGCAAGGGAAAGTAAAACTACCTTAACCACGCAGTTCACATTTGTAGCAGAAGCAATAATTAATTTGTGAGGTGGGGGAGCTTGGTAACACCTTGGTAACACCTTGGCGTCCCCCCTCCACTCTCGCTCCACTCATCGTATGAACCTCCAACACATTTTCCCCCATGCAATTCAATCCACCCTAATTTATTGTTCTTGGATTCTAGTGTGTGCACTTTGAGTTCCACATGAAGACTCTTTTGTTAAATTGCTAAAACAACTTTCAGAGCTCTCAGTTCCCTCTATTCATATGAGTCCAATGTTTACTTTGCATTACGTGTCTTACAGTTCTAGAGCCACAGGTATATGGCAAAATCGGACAGCAGCTTTAATTAGCGAACAACTCGTTAGTATTGCTTAATTCCTATATGTCCATATTCTTGAAGCACGGACAGCTGGCTGCATGAACAGGGAAGGTTATACCCAGTCATAGGCCCAGTTATAAAGGTCTGAATGAGCAATCCACTGTTTTTGTCGGCAGACAGTCGGCAAGCAACACAAAATACACTGCCTTTTGTGGGAGAGCACAAAAGCCATTCCCTGGGCACATTAGCAAGTTTAAGCCATTAGAAAGTTAATGTCTGAAACAGGCTTTTGAAAAGTGCTTTTCTGCTGATTTGTAAGCTTTTGTGTTGAGGCAGGATTCGGGTCCCTTTTTAGTCGGTGGTTTTTATCCCTGTGCCAGCAGTGGGGTGGGCAGAGTGTGGGCTTGGCCCTCTTATGTTGCCGTCACAGGCTTGTTGTCGAGAGAGTTGTTGTTGTCTCACCAATTGGCTCACCGTACTCCTCAGGGTGTTTTAAAGCTCTTTTAACCTCTGTGTTTTCCTCTTATGGGTGGCAGTCGGGTATGGGTGCCAGTCGGGTATGGGTGCCGTTCTGGTATGGGTGCCATTCTGGTATGGGTGACAATCGGGTATGGGTGACAATCGGGTATGGGTGCTGTTCTGGTATGGGTGCTGTACTGTTAATGGTGCCAGTCTGGTATGGGTGCTGTACTGTTAATGGTGCCAGTCTGGTTTGGGTGCTGTTCTGGTATGGGTGCTGTACTGTTAATGGTGCCAGTCTGGTATGGGTGCTGTTCTGATATTGGTGCCAGTCTGGTGTGGGTGCTGTTCTGATATTGGTGCCAGTCTGGTGTGGGTGCTGTTCTGGTATTGGTGCCAGTCTGGTATGGGTGCTGTTCTGGTATGGGTGCTGTACTGTTAATGGTGCCAGTCTGGTATGGGTGCTGTTCGAGTATGGGTGCTGTTCGGGCATGGGTGCCAGTCTGGTATGGGTGCTGTCCTGGTATTGGTGCCAGTCTGGTATGGGTGCTGTTCGGGTATGGGTGCCAGTCTGGTATGGGTGCTGTTCTGGTATGGGTGCCAGT
>JAOYSI010006007.1:0-19128 GCA_025775065.1 Hiodon alosoides | reverse complement strand
TATGGGTGCTGTTCGGGTATGGGTGCCAGTCTGGTATGGGTGCTGTTCTGGTATGGGTGCCAGTCTGGTATGGGTGCCAGTCTGGTATGGGTGCTGTCCTGGTATTGGTGCCAGTCTGGTATGGGTGCTGTTCTGGTATGGGTGCCAGTCTGGTATGGGTGCTGTTCTGGTATGGGTGCCAGTCTGGTATGGGTGCTGTTCGGGTATGGGTGCCGTTCCCGTACTACCTTCTATCTGTTACTCTGAAACGGCTCTGCTAGCTAAATTGGACATGATTTTGAGACATAGCCGTCACATAATGATTCTAATTATAATTCCAAATTGTTATTGTTACAATTCCAAATGTGTACACAGTCAGCTGTGGCCAAGTCCCCCAATTCTGTTTTTAGATTAGCGCCCCTAATTTGATTCAATTTTTAAATTGATTTTTCTCAACTTTTTTTTCTGTCCAATAGAGCCTCTGCCCAGCTGGGCCCGGGGCTACAGTCACAATTAGCCCGTTGATTAAAACGCCCCATGCATATTTAAATCACAGCTATTAAGAAGATTTATTGAGAAAGATTTAAGGACTGGGTATTTTCAAAGCTTCATTCCATTAGAGTTTATTTGCTCACCAGGATGAAACTAAGGCTTACAAGTCTTAAAAAGGGAAGAGACATCTTACAGGTAATGCTTCATTTGAACGTTGTTCTGCATTACCTGCGTTAATCAGGATCATTTCCAACACGAGAAGTTTCATTTCTTCACGGAGAAACCAAGTTTCGATCCTTACCTGATATGCAGGTTAGGCTGTTTTCTTTCCCCCGTTCAGCAGTATAAATGACTTCCGTGGGAGTTCCTGGATTGACATAATGGAATTGGACCAGTTGTTTAGCCTCTCACACCTTCCTTTTAGAAAGCATTTTACTGTGGATCAGAGAATCCTATAAACTGTCAGCAGGTCTGCACTGCTTTAGCCTTGCACGGACACAATGAGGTGATATCAGCCTTTTCAATCGATAAACCCAAATTGAACCCACCAAATTAAAAAACAGCTCTATACATCTTTCAAGTTCGCCTAAATCCAAAGCTGGCTGGGGCAGCCAGCCAAGAAGTTTCACCTTGAGCGATCAGAAGTTATCTGCACGAAAAGATAGCATTTAAGTTCATAAACAGCATTTTATCTGTAAATGTTGATAGCTAAAATTTAGGCTGACACCTATCCAGCACAGTATAGTGTGATTATAGTAAAAGGATGGAATAAGGACATTTTAATGAAAAATATTGAGAGCCCAAACCAAGAAAACTTTCAAAGTTATTGTTACGTTCTCTACTATAGCAAATTGATTTATAACTGAATATTTCCAAAGACTTTAATATCTTACTTGAGTGTGCCACAACCATATCCCTCTTAAAATCTGAACACGCAACATACTGGTTACAAGCCCACTAGCCTTAGAAACTCATTACACTTAGTGTGGCAGAGTGTCGAATGAATCTCTTCACGTCAGCGGCTGAAAGTCTTTTACATTAAGAAATGCCCATTAAGAAAATGATTAGCACAATGTTCAATATGATAATTTTACAGAACTGAGAAAAGGTTGCTCTTCTGTTTTATGGACCTCTGAAATAACTTTACATCGCCACGTGCATGCTAATGTCTGCTTCTTGATGGAACTATTAAACACATAACTGAGCCTATCTTGGCCCTGTTTGCATGTCTATGGCAAGGCCATCAGTTATTTGTCTGGGAGGGAGAAATGGTTTACGCACAAATTCAGGAAATGCATTATGATTTTGCTGATGCTGGTAGTTACAGCTGAATCCTTTGGGATGCATTTCATGCATATAGGAATTTCCAGCCCTGTACCTGGGGGCTAGAGAATGGGCTTGAATGCAAAATGTAAACAGCATGGTGCCTGGTGTAATAATAGCCTTAAACGGTCCCATGCTTATGAAAATGAAAATGGAAATGGCAAATTTAGGAATGTCAGTAGCCCCTCCAGGAAATACAAATACGTGCTTGAGGGTGCATCGAAAACATCCCCAAGATATGAGTATCTTTATCAGTGGAATACATTTACATTTTAAAACTCACACTTTGAAGTCATTTCCAATTCTACGGTAATATTAAATTGATCTACCACAAAAATATTTATGCTTATTATATAACTCTATTCGATAGTCCGCGTTTTATATTATCTAGCAATTTTTTATGTGGGCTTTCTACCGAGTTTCAGTTTCTACACAAGTCCCTGGATAGAGCTCTTAACCTATTACAACTGACCTCCTAATGACTCTGTGCTTCCAAATTTGTGGCAGTAGTTTGGGGGAAGGCCCTTTCCCGCTTCAGCATAACAACGCCCCCGTGCACAAAGTGAGGTCCATACCGAAATGGTTTGTCGGGTCAGTGTGAAAGAATTTGAAAGGCCTGCTCTGGCCACGACCCCAGCGAACACCGTAGAGATAAATCTGAATGGCCTGCTCTGGCCACAACCCCTGCGAACACCATAGAGATAAATTTGAATGCAGATTGCACGCCAGGCCCAATCGGCCAACATCGGCGCCCCGCCTCACAAATGTTCTCTTGTAGCTGAATGGACGAGGATCAAAGGTGCATGCAGAAATATTCTAACATCTAGTGGAAAGCCTTCCCAGAAGAGCGGAGGCTGTTATAGCAGCGGGGGGGGGCGTATTAGCCATGCGTTTGGTCATGTAGTGTGTGTAAGATCTGGACACCCTGAAGAGCAGCAAACTGAAAAAAAGGTGTTTTTTTTTAAATAATATTAAAAGGCTTTATTTAAAGATTAAGATACAAGGGCCTGAACACCCTGGAGTTTAACACACACTGGCTTTAGAATTTCTAATGCCACCTGTCAACAGTGATATGCAAATATATTTGTATTTTACAGACATTACACAGAATAGGCCTACCTATCTAACAAACTGCAGCTGTATTTGAAGGAAACCCGTTATTTCCCACATCAAAGCAAAAATACTTGAAAAATACGATGGTTAAAAATGTGTCTTTTGAAACTTAACAGTACCTTCTACGCTGGCGCATTTCCTCAAATCCAGCGACACGTCAGCCGTGACAGACCGCAAGCTCCCACTGCAGGCCAATTTATGCACTGCAAGTAACAGCGACATTGAAAAGCACCTGCTCCAAAACAAAAAATCGAGAGTCTGAATCGAGATATAAAAATAATTGAACTTGTTTAAAAAAAATTTAAAAATTTCTCTAGGGCAAAGCTCAGATTAAATGGCTAATCAAATACAATAAAGAAACTGAAGTGACCCGTCAGCAATGCACCAGCGTTTTACCAGCAGGATTTTATGGTGTGAACTAACCTCGGGAGGCTTAGGAGCGATTATATATGCAAAAAGGGACAGCCTCGCAATCCGTCACCATATGTCACCATATGCTCACAAGGTTTATGGGTGTGAGAAATGTCACCAATATCTTTATTTGAAAGAGATTGTATCAGAGTCGGAAGATAAGCCATTGGAGACTACATCGGTTAGGTTTGCTGGTGTTGTCTCGGAGTATTTAAATTCAGCGTTCGGACATGAAGTAATATGACCTGATGACAAATCACAAACAAACAGTAAACCGTTTTAATGAGAGCCCATTTGACTTATGTGCGTAAAGGCAACACGAGCTTTGAAGTTTTTGAACTTTGAAGTGCTGGCCCGAGAGTAAAGGCAAAGGAATGCCACAAAGTATTAGAGGAATGTGGATGAAGAACAAACGGGAGGCGCTCACGGATACAATGTAGCATGCCAGGGCATGCCTGAACCGGGAGTGGTCAGAGACAGGGAAACAGGCAGGTCATTTTACACAAACACAGAAAGCTTGTAGAAACAACTAACCTAAACCAGCCTTTTAAAAAAAACAACCATCACATTTTTGATCATTTTTTAATCATTAGATATTTCTCCTGATATTCGCTGGAGGTTGTTATTCCCCTGCCAACGTCCAACCGTGGCACACTGTAGCAATGCACTTTAAATACTACATGGCGGAGACAAGTCGGGCCTCTTCAACTTCTCGGCTGTTTGGCTGACTTTCCCGGCTTCGGCATTACCTACAGGCCTGTCCTTGCTTTCCAAGGACGACGCTGATCCCAACAAACCGCCCTGGGCAGAAGGGACCTTAAGAAGGCTTTACTCCTTCAGCCTTTTCCTGGGCCGTTTGGGAAGCTACAGCCCGTTCTGGGTGCCTGCCAGTCTAGGGTGCTGACAGCAGCCGTGGGTGGGCTTGACCCTAACCAGCAGAGGGCGCTTCAGCTGGTGAACCAGCAAGTTCATCAGTCACGCTAGGGGCGGGAACCCTGGTGACAGATTTACTTAACTGTACACGCATGGTGAACAACGTCCACTTCTATATCAGTTTAAAACCAACTAAAAGGTCTACATATTTAAACCACGAGTGAGTTTAATTAGGGTTAAATTAACTGCGAACCAAGCCTGAACTGAAACAGCAGATACAGCAGTCATCCAGAGTATTTGCCAAACTGTATTTGACAAATAATTCAATATCATGCCACCACTATTCTTCATTTTTTGAAAACTGTTTTATAACAATAATGTTGAGCACATGTTACGCCACATGGGGGTAAATTAGCATGAATTAGCATTGGCCCATATGCTGCTTAGAGCAGGCTGCTTTGGTTTCTCACTAACTGATGGTTTCTTTTGATGCACTCAATCTCTCAGATGCGTATTCAGAAAGCCTAGCCAGTGGACCCCCATCTCTTCAGACTATCACTTCAGCTGTCACGGTAATGTGATAGAAGTAAACATTTTGAAACCGTCCATCTGGCAGACATTTTTTTTTCCCCCTTTAAAGAATAACTTTGCTTCGGATTCACCAATGCGTTGTGGCTCATATTTCTCCGTTTAACCTTTGTTTTGGGTAATTACATTCACACCAGTATATTCGTCAACGACTTACTATGCCATGACAAAGACTATTTGCCATAACAAAGAAAATAAATTGTATCATAAAATCTAAAAGGGTTTATCTATTTATTCCGTCTTTTAGAAGAAGCCAAATATATCTAACCCACCTAACAATAAGAGCAAAGGAACTAGATAACTACTGTGTCACAATCATATTGGAATTTGAGCAATGAAATGCACTTTTTGACTGAAAGACAATGTAGATCCAATCTATAAAAAGTGAGAAGGCACACGAGGTCACGCCCGTGATCGAGCCAATATTCAGAATATACAGTAGCCAACTTTTCCCTCTTTGGCAGCCCGCTTAAGATTATGGGGAACATGCTGTTACAGCACGTAACATCACTATGATTTTAACCCCAAGGGGAGAATATATTACTGATGCTAGCATTTGCTAGCATAGCAAATTGAGATCAACTTGAGGTCAAGTGTCGCATGTTTTTTTTTTTTTTAATTTTGGTTCATTAATTCCTTTGCAGTTGAAATCAGCCTCTCGGAGACTTAGCAATCAAAATGAACACAGATTCACACCACATGAACAACTTGGGTTTACAAGTGGAAGTATAAAATTAAAACCTCTTGACAATCTGTCACTCTGCACACACTGCAATAGCAATCCACAACACGACCTAATGAGGATTATCCCGTAGCACAGTATTAGAGTAACCTTTGCACCTGCCCTGAACAGAACTTTTTGTGTAGTAAATAACTTCAACACTAGATGGCAACATTGCCACAGGACGCAGGTGTTTTTGCCGTCTGAAGCGTTTTCCCACATATTTACTATTTACTTTGTTTTTTAAAGAATAATAAAAATTATTTAAACTGTAAATCAACCCAGTATACCCATGGGTATAAACTCACCACTGAGTGCACGTTTTAAAGTCTGTTGGAAGGCGTGTCATGAACTCAGAAGCCTATATGTTTTAGCTTTGCAGTACGGATTAATAAATAGGCATAGCGTCATGTTTAGTAAAAATACAGAATAATGCACATTTAAGATTTAATTGCAGAAATATAGTTTGCAGGGTTTAGACAAGCAAACCATTTCTTAGTATGAAGTTTACATAAACGTTTGGTGTAACTGGAGAAGCTTGGTTCAACGTTGGGTCACTCTACTGCTTTGTTGGAACCCATGGAACCTACTGAACCCTCTCCATGGCAACTAAAAAGTACGTGTGGCTCTCGTGATCAAGGCCAGAGGCCTTGGATTCCTTCCGTTCGTCGTCTTCTGACTACAAACCAGGGCAAGCTATTTATGGAATTGTAGAGCTGTCAAGTCACGTGAAATACTAGTGTGAGTGTTTAGAGGGCTGACAGTAATAAAAACCTCGGCACGGCAGGACTTCAAAGCCTGCCTTATTATCAGGTGTATTTATTGACGAGGGCGCTAGATCAGACCGGCCCGGTGCAGTGCGGTCTTGTAGGTCTGGTTCAATCGAAATGTCCGGGTGAAATTGTACCCGTGCACCTTTGATCCGTTTATGCAGGTTCCAAAGGTTTTTTGACCACCGCACATTAACCACTCTGTTTAAAAACACTGTCGGTGAAAGCGCTCGCCCAAGCATTGATTCGAATCTGGCTTATGTCAATCGCAGACTGCGACCGGGAGAGCACAGCCAACTAATAAGTTGGACTGGGTTTAATTGGCAGTGCTTATCTCGGCTCGTCGCGTGGAATAACTATTAGAAGACCAGTCGACTTAGAGTGACTCGTCTATTTTACGGCCCGCACGGGAGGTTCAGCACCGCCGGAGACTGACGTCCCTCTCGACTGTACCACAAGCCTGCATTAGTGACAACCTGAGCTTAGCACTGCCGATTTAACACAGTCGCAGCCCATGCTTTTAGTTATACACCAATCAATGGCTGATTCCAAATAGGGCAGAAAATAAAAAAGAATTGCCGATCCCAAATGATGAAAAAGCCTCCCACACACGCTACACCTTTCTGACAGTTCACGTGTCAGGGAGATAACCAGCAAGCTACGTTCGGATCCGCTACGCAGGGAGGTTAACTTCGCCTAATTCACGTGAAGCCTATCATTATTAAATTGACTTGGCTTTGCAAGAAAATATGGGCGCATAACACCACCCGACGTGGTAATTCAGGTTAAATTCCTTGCTGTAGAAAACTACCAGTGCACCTGACCGGTACTTGATCGTCAGCACCGTGTCCCAGCTCGGTACTTTATGCCGCAGTCTGCGGTGTTAATTACCAACATAAACTGAGGTTCAGCTACTGTGCGCATTATAAAATACAAAATAAGGCTTTTGAACTGAGGCAGGGTCAAAGTCTTCAAAACCGACAAGGACTGCCATGAAATGGACCATGTTTATAGATATATTCATCCCTGGTATCATCTTTAGAACTCATTCAAGCATTTTTATTTATACATTAAAGTCGCAGGTCGCACACCTACAAAAGACGGGAACATTGAACATAAGACTTTTTTTCACTGAGCCGAACCACTTTTCTTGAAACTCCACGTACACAAACAACGTACCTGGTACGCGTTTCACCTGTTCTGCCGACGTTTAAAGATTTCTAAATTACCTTCAGCCACACTGGATGACAATTCTGTTACCGTCCGTTTTATTTTAGTTTAAATCACCAGCTGTAAGAAAACAAGTTATAGCTTAAGTAAGCAATAAAGACAAAAAAACTATAAACATTAAAATGTTCATGGAGAGGTTTTTTTTCCCCATCAAACTAATGTGAAAAACAAAGTGTATTCTTTGTGAAATGAATTTTTACCGTTGGTGCTATTGAGTGTATGAGTGTATGAAATGCTGAAACTGCAAACAGTGTGGTAAAACGTGGTATTTGTTAAGCCTAAAAGCTGCAACTTCCCATTCACCATTGAGTAAATAATGCCAATATCTTCACCTTACAGATGTCAGTAACAGCTTCCCAAAAAATTTGAATTTTTGTATTGCTAACTAGCATTGATACATAAGCAAGTGGCAATTTCACTGACTGTTTAGAACTTCCAAAATCATGTTTAATTGCCGAGTTTGATTCGAACTTTTACTGAACACTATAGGTAGAATTTTCTTTCTCAACAAGGCACTTTATGTAGTATTTTTGGACTGATCAATTATTAATCTGATTTTCCTGAAGCGCGTAAAATCTCTATCTGTTATTCTTAATTTTAAAACAAAGTGCCCACGGACCACCAAGGCACTTACTTGTCCACTGTGAGTAAATTTAAAACACATTTTCGTGGAGAACATTTCCTTACACATCAGAATTTCTTCTCGCAATTTTGCTCATTGGCTCATTACAAAATCACTTTTTTGCTGAATTGTACACTCGTCATGACTTTTTTTCTGATTTCAAATCTCTCAGCTCAGAGGTGAAAATAACGTGAACCTGAACACTGAGCACCGTACGGTCTGAAGAGAATCTAAAAAGGTCGATAAGGACAAGTTTGTGGCCTTCACAGTGACCGTTTTGTTTTCACCTGTAAATGCTGTCTGTTCTATTTAACATGGTGATCAGCAGCATAAATTCCCTTTAATAAAAAAAAAAAAAAAATTAAGACATTAAGGCTGGGAACAAATCAATCTTCAGCTACACCTTACTTAACTTGCATTTAAAAGCTTTTTTTTTTTTAGAGAGAAAAGAAACCAAAACTAAAATGTGATTCAACAGAACTTAAATGCGGTCAGACAGGTTGTCAAAGTTTGGAATTAGTCCCTGTAGATGAACGACGGGCGGGTGGGTCACACACTTTTTTTGTGAATGAAATTAATCAGAACCACTCTGGACCGGTAGGACATACTCGACTCTGGTACTCTTGCCTCCCAGACGCCGGGTCCGGTCCAGTCCAGTCCACTTCTGCCTCAGGCGTAGAGTCTGAGGCGTACTGGGGCGTGCCAAACATGCTCGCCTCAGGCTGTGAAACAAGAGATTTCTGAGGGACGGGGACAAGCCTATGTAGTCCGCCACGGAGGAAAAGGCCAAAGGGGGGCGCTGTTATTAAAACTTTCAGTCCGTCCTGGGGCTGCCAACCTGGCCAGCAGGAGAGAGCTCTTAATCTCGCACATCTCTGTAAGAAAAGCAAAACAGCAAAATTAGATATGAATATGACAGCAAAAGAACAGCTTTTTAATAGGTTTTTTTTTTTTTTTTTTTACGTTAAGCCCCCCCATGTCCCGTTTTAGCCGAAATCCCAAAAACACTTGTGGTGTATGGGCAAACGATCCAGAATTGCGGCCCCTAAACCCCCCAGCCCCTACAGCTACCTATAAATTCCCACCAAAGCCACCTTCTGCAGTTCAATCAGACCATGGAAAATAAGTTCCGCTGCCAAACACCCCCACAAATCACCCCCTGGGTTCAGCAGAGTCTATATAGGGTCTGGAAATACTGCGTATCGCTTTGTGTTTTCATAGAATGACATTTTACAGTGTGCGTGGCTGACGGCTGCCAAGCGCCACAGGGATTCATACCCGTTCTGGGCTCTCTTCAGGGACTTCGGCAGTTCTCCGAGATGGGACGGGAAAAGCCAGGCGGGACACAAGTGAAACCTGATATTACAGACCCCTCCAAAAGGGCCAAAGCTACTTCTCGTATTGCTTAGATAATGTTCGGTGGTTAGACTGGCAGCGCCCCTTTGCACACGGGGCAGAAGTTTGGAGCCTTCACATGGGCATCGGGGCGGGGTGCAGATCCGAAAATTCAAGGGCCTTACACTTTTTATGAAAAATCTCTGCTTTTGTTAAACGGAAGAGAATATACCCTTCACCTGTGTACCTGCATCATACGGCATTCGTTTCAGACGTTTCAGCGCCGAGGGACAAACGCTCCTTGGTTTCATGTGTGGCGTTCATGTTCAGCTTATCCACTTCGCCCGTTTTCTCTTCCTTCCTCTTCTTTCTCTTCCAACAGAGTTTACGGCGACTTGAGAGGGAGACAAAATTTCAGAACGTCTCATTACTCATTGCTGATCATTATACTTGTTAAAAGTCAGAACCTTCGCAAGTCGCAGTCGATACACATAATGGCCCCATGTGAAAGGTATTCGAAAGAATTGTGGAGTGGAGTGGAGTGCACTGCAGTTTAGCAGCTCCACCTCTCTGGACGATTGACAGGTGGAACAGACTCCCCAGCCGTTCTGGGCGGAGACAAAAAGAGTGTGAGGGTACTCACTGCACACAGATGCAAATGAAGACGATGACCAATAGGAGGAAGACCAGTGCCGTGATCACACAGGCAATTATGATCTTCTTCGGTTCCCCCGTCTGCAGGTCAAAGTCCACAAATTCACAGCGATGCCCCGTGTATCCCAATGTACACCTGAAAGGGAGGAGAGGCGGCCCCGTCATGTCCGAACAGCGATTTCGGGGAGAAGTCGACGGGTATCAGTGAAATTCTCCGCTGGCTTTGGCCGTTTCACTGCCGGTTACGCGTCAAATACCTGCGTTTTTGACCTTCGAGTGCCGCAAGGTAATTATTTAATTATCCCCCTAGATGAACTTCAAGCTAATTCGTAGGTAGCTCTTTAACATCCGAGGAATGTCAAGAAAGAAAAATGATCTGAACAGAAATCGCAACACGGCAACATTGGACTAACGGGCAAAATGTTAGGAAACGTTTACCATTTCGCCAGCCTGTGCTAGAACTTGGTGTTAGCCAAATCACACATCATGCTAAACACATTCTTTAATGATTTATAATAACCGCTTAATTTGCTTGATTTTGTGTTTCCCAACAGTGCTACAAAACGTAACGTATTGTTATCAGAACTGTACATATGGACACCGATTCACTGTAAAATTCACTTTGATCTGACGAGGACTGCCTTCCCAGTGAACCCAGACCCCAGCCGTCCACACTGTGGTCGAACCCCGTGCCGCGGCGCATTGAGAGACTCACACGCAGGAGGGCGTGTCCTGCTCCGTCACGTAGCGACAGCGTCCGTGGATGCAGTAATGCCTGTACTCCTTCGGACACTTGGAGAAGTGGCTCCGCTGCGCCGCCTCCTCCACCGCTTCACCAAACGGAAAAGAAAGCCGGTGAAGATTGGATTGACAAGGCTGAAGGTAACCATTATTATCTTCTAAGGCTCTGCTAGACACGGTACACCATGGAAGTGACTAATCTCGCCCTCTCCACTGTTTTGACGACGCTGGAGGACGTTGTTGGCGTGAAAGTCCAAAGGCCCGGTGCAGAACTTTTGTTTTGAGGGGAATTTGGACTTGAAAGGAAGCAAGATGACGTAAGCCGCTTTGAACCCGGGCCTCAGATTTAAACAATGACTCAATTGTGAGAACTGTGAGAATGGTAAGGGATACAGAGACACCCATGTAACGTGATCAGGTCTAAAGCTCCGGACCGGCTTTGTGTAAGCTTGAGGTTTAATAATGACAATGGGGAACTGAACCTGGGTTTCGGAGATATGGTTTACAGCTACGCAATGCTCTCTACCTCCGGATACTTGGTCCTGGAAAGCATGCGGTGTAACACGGGCGCTAGGAGGAAGTAAAAGTCCCTACTAAACTGAGAAAGAGAAGAAACATTGAGTTAAGAGTTAACACACGACTGAATCTCTATGTCCACACATCTAAACGGAACTAGCACACCACCTCCACACAGTTCCGGCAAAACAGCAGCGTCAAACACTCGTCAGCCGTGTTCGTTATTTGTCCACTCTGTCAGACACGTAACACTCATTCACACAAGCGGCTGAGAGTCTCCTTCAGAACACAAAGTCCAGTCCAAAGTATTAGCAAAACGGCATTTTTTACACCAGCTGTCAAGCCGGTCGCTGTTAGTCCAGACAGAACAGAGTCAACATAGGAAAGGAAAAACCTGCGGTCATCCAGGCCTCTGTTGGTTTAGTTCACTGGTGATGGAAAAGGAGACGTCAGAGCGGTTCTCATTAAAACGGCCGGCCTTTCTTTAACCTCGGGGGGAACCCTGGCCACTACGGTTTGCATCTCGTTGACGGAAGGTAGCGGAGGTGGTCTTCTCAGCCAAGTCACTGGGGAAAATGTTCTGTACAGATGACGGCAAGCTGGCTATTTTTTGCAAAATGGTTAGATAATGGAGAAGAGAGGCACTGCACAGGACACAGGAGGCCGGTATAAGTTTCACGGGGGCTTGGAGACACAAAGGACTTGGACTGTGCTAGGATGTTACCCTGGAAGCTGGCCGAGACCAGAAGCCATCAGAAAAGCTGATCTAGTACCAGACCAGACAGGGTGGTTCTGGAGGACAATTTAACAATTTCCATTAACTCCCTCAAGCGCGATGACATGAAGGTGAACCGAAACGTCTGAAAACTGACCCAAAGGGAACTGTGTAGGAAGTTGATCACAAACCGGTTGGCACGCACAAACCAAACGTAACACCTTGACATGCTGACTTGTGTCCACAAGGTGTAGAAAGCCTACGTGTACACAGAACTTCAGCGGAGTTAAGGAGAGCAGCTTGGCCTGACAATGTTTTCACAGACTGACTCGTAATCAGGTCTGGGGGGGCCAAAGTGATCGCCAATTACGCCATCCTGCCTCAGCTCCCCTCCCTGAATCTCACAGCCAATCACCGGGACAACGTAGAAGAGTAGGCCATTGGTCATGTATTGGTTATTTATCACACGGCAGGCTTGAGCACATAACATCATTATTTTCCAGGCCATATAATCTTCTCTTCGGTCCAGAAAGAGGGGTTGTGCCATCCCCGTTGGGAAGGGTCTCATCCAGCGCTACAGAGAATACTCTTCATTTTATAAAGTACAAAACAGTCACCCATCCAATGTGACCAGAGTCAAAACAGCCATACCCCAGTCGCACAAAGGATTTCATTGGACTGATCGAAGTGATTGCAGTATCCACGGAGAAAGGCGGATTCCTGCAGAAGGGAGCGTGACCTTTGCTGGACCCTAACAGCGTGATGCTCCCCCCTAACAGCCGACTGTGAGTCCCAACTAATTAAAAGATTAAAACGGAGTTTAATTTTAGACGAGTACAAATCAGCTGTACTCCTGATTACAGTGTTATTAAGTACCAGCTTTGAGCTGGCACTTTGGTGCTAACCGTACTACTTCGCTGCGTTTACAAGCCTGGACCTTCTGTGGTATGACAGCAACGTTAGACTCAGGAGTCAGGAAGAGTTCAACATGAAAAGAACAGAACCCTCAAAGGAATTTACCCGACGTGGTCGTTCAGGATGGCAGATTACTAGGGAAGGCGCGCGTTCATCTCGGCAACGGGGACAAAGCGCGAAACCCTTCCCTGCCAGGGAACCTCCGGCGTTTGTCTGGGCCGAGAGTAATAGAAAGTCTGGAGGTTACAATAAATAGGTTTTGCGGAAAAATCACAAGACAATCTGAGATCGGAGATTAAGCCACTATGGGTGTATGGGCGGCATATTTTGAGTAAGTGGATAAGACGGATGGCATGTTTTTGTGTCTGTGTCTGTTTTGGCAAGACCCTTTGACCCTTTTTAATGTTTTTCTCTCAGTACCTCCTCTCTTGTAGTCATTTATTTTCCTTTCTATTTTCGGGAGTCTTGAGCGATTAAACTCTGACACCAAAGCAAACCCCATCAGCTTAGACAAATCCAAATTTCACACCAACACCTGTGCTTTTTTCACAAGCCTGGCAATCAGCCCGGTGAGAAACACCTTACGAAATCATACGTTGCTTTTTTCGGTTTTTAATCCTGATTTTTATGAAGTGGTTACTGCGGTATATAGCTCAGTCAGACTGGGGAAAAAAAATAAAATAAAAAACTATCCCAACATTTAGTCTTTCCAGATAACTTTTTTTTTCTTACACCGACACCAACAAAACCATGAACATTGCCCACTAACAGCCCCTTGCTTCCGCATTGAGGTTGACTTTATCCTTTAAAACTAACCAAAAGAGGAAGTGAAAGGTTTAAAAACCGCACCACTGTCTATTAAATCTCGCTCAAACATCAAGGGTGTGTGCAACATTCTTGGACCAAGGCGTCGATGGAAAAGCCCTGGTCGGAAGGTCCCCCTACGGGTAAAGTGTGAGACACGCCGGATCACTTTGACACGCGTGTCAGCGGCTCTGTCCGGGGCACGGGTTTCACAGACGGACAACGCTCTACGGAGACGTCCATTAGAAGGACATCCAGGCATACTGAGTTTTTATGGCCACACCGGTTCAAGTGCGATTACATTTACAGCCACCGGGCGGCGTGCTTGCCACTCATGATTCACATCACGTCCATCCCTCAGCGAGCCATTGGAGAGGAGCAGGGATAAGGACCACAAAAAAACCACCAGGGGAAGCACAACTCAGTCTGTGAATCCCTCACTGCAGCCCTGGTTACGCTAAAGCAAATCCAATAAAGAGAGGCCAGGAAACGTCTACGATTCCAAACTCAATGGAACTCCCCGGTGCATTCCGACATGCCATCGCCCACGCCCAAGCGACGCGTGCACGCGGACGTCACCAACGGGAGCCCGAAACGGAGCCAGATTGCATTGTCGTCGCTGCACGTGATCAACAACAGGCTGATAACCAAAAACACATTCAACGCCCCGTTTTCTTTCATCCAGACCCTGAACGATTGCTTGGCTTTGACTTGGCGCTTTAATCACGGCGTGCCGTCACAGTAATGACAGAATAATGGCACAATGTAACAGCTACGAAAACAGCTGGACAGGTAAATATCAGGTCTATATCTGGGCACAGGCAACCAACACAATAAAGGAAAAAAGAGCCTTCGTTTTTTCATTGCTGAACTGAGATTGCCGTGCAGAAGAGGCTACTGAGCACTGTGCCTTTGGATCGCAGGCATTTACCCGGAAACTGAGCTTCAGTTTCAGAAATGTGCAGCCATTTAATAGCACTCTAGGGACAGCCTCATAGACAACCACAGAGCGAGAGCTGGATTTTACCCGCATGTCCAATTTAAAACACACCACTTCACTGGGAGTAAATTCAGTTTATGATTTCAATTCGAGGCAAACGAATCAGGTTCGGGGCACAAGCAGTCTGGACTAGTAGTGTGTTGTGAAAGGTTTTACAGGAAGGGGGGAGTGTGACAGCTCAGGGACATAATGACAACAGGTCCAGGGACAGAGGCAGTACCAGGCAGGGAAACTTTCTCCATGTTTCAGCTCAGGGTGTAACATGACACCTTCCAGGCTGTAACAGGTGGACAGGGCCTGGTGTGAACTTTAAACTAAATACATGAATGAAGGTAAAGTGTGAATGACATCGCTGATAAAGGCGATAACGGTTAAGTATGGCTGCCACTCCACATATGTCGACAGCCTTACAGGTCAAGGCGGACAAACGCATTTGTTTGTTTATAGTGGGCTGAGCATGCGTACACAGTTTTTCTAAGTAATGAACGGTTTGCGGAAAAACAGCGGAAAACATCATCTTAAAACAGTGATTACTCCCTTTCGGTTGTCTTGGTTTGCTCCAGACTGGGAGGACAAGTTCAACGGAACGGCGGACACCGTCCTCTGTACCTGCACACTGGCTGCCGTTTCCATGGGGACCGCAGAACACACGCTTGTTTGCCGGTTCCTTTGTGGCGTTCCATTCTGCGCACGAGTATTTGCATAGGGACGCAGCTAAAGGCCGGAAGACAAAAGCCCAGGTCTCACACACTACACAGATAGGAATACAGCAACAATATGGTGGCCACAGCTCTGTCAACAGCAAAGCAACTGAAACGTAAAAGGTGACTTGTGCTCAAGCAACTAATCTTCACTAGAGGAAATCCTATGCACGAATTAGGTCATTTACTGTCTCAAGTTCAGGCAAGATGGATAACTTCAGTTAGTGCAACTTCAGTGCAGTGCACACTTCAGTTTCGCTAAATGGGCCAAATTCCGTCCCTCCGTAGTGAGACAAGGACGTGTTAATTAACATTGTCATCCACAAGGGGATGTTTAAACGGGAACACGGCCAGGATAAGTTCACACGACTTCAGCATAAGTCTGCCTTTATCCAAGCACGGTCTCTGTATAACGAATATTTAATATCAACAGAATCCCGTATGTCTCAACGTATACATTAAGATAGTAATGAACCAGTCATTATACACGTTATTTTATTAATTATTTCGGAAAACATTTTTAGACTGATTATATTTAAAATTATATTCTTTTAGCGGCTACACTTTTTTAAAAAGCAGCGATGAACCCTAAGTAAACCTCACAATTCTGTTCGGCTGGTGTAGGTCAATAATAACTTACTTTTAAAATAATTTCGTATTGTAGTTATTCATAATTTATCTACTTATAGGCTATTTGTTCCACGAAATAACTGGAAACTTTGCAATACAATACATTGCATTTAATGATTGAATAAATAATAAGCCTACAACCAAATGTCTTTCTTATGTTTAACTGCACTTACCATTCGATCAATAATAATCTAAATATTTTGCTTTCGAAAGCTCAATTTCAATTGCATTAAAAAGGAACATAAAATATTGGACACCGATAAATTAGACTTTGCAATGTCTAAATGAAGAAAAAAACGATATATAAGCTTACCTGCACATATAGTATAAAAAACATAGAAAGTAGAATTCCCCATCGTCCAGTTCCAATTTCCGTGAAGCCAACGATTATCTTGTCAACCGTTCAATTTCTTTTTTATGTGGGCAAACCTTGACGGTTTAAGCTTCCGCTCCCCACATCAAAGCTACTTAATCCTTCAGGCATTTGCTGTACTCTATGCTTTCCTCCAAGAAAAATTACATCCAACCATCTCGATTGACGCGAATCTTACTTCTTTAATGCAACCTGCAAACTGCCAAGCGGGACTTCGCAGAGTCTCCGTTCTGCAACGACCCTTCGAAGGGGTAGTACCGAATTGCTGTTTACTTCTTTTCCAAAAGGGGGCGGTGTCAAAACGAACTCACTTTGAGTAGCCACGCCCAACATCAAAGTATTATAGTTCCACGAAAACTATTCAGAGCAGGTAATGAATTTGACGTAATAGACCAAACTAACGTATACTACGCCTTTAAAGAGGCTTAGCAAATAAAAACTGTACTATCACTATAACAAACAACAACAACAAGAATAAGTCAATAAAAAGTGAACTCAACTTTTCATATGATTTTAATAAGATAAATCTAAAACAGTCACCTTTCGTGGACA
Source organism: Hiodon alosoides (assembly GCA_025775065.1). Classification (NCBI taxonomy): domain Eukaryota; kingdom Metazoa; phylum Chordata; class Actinopteri; order Hiodontiformes; family Hiodontidae; genus Hiodon; species Hiodon alosoides. The sequence continues at coordinate 2,070 of JAOYSI010006007.1, read as the reverse complement.
GGAATTTGGAAATCTTACAGCTTACCTTTTTAACTGTTGTCCTTTGGTATCACGCCGGATTTTCCCCCAAACTCTCAAAAGGCACAAACTCGTCTTTCTTCCTCCTACCTTAAAGTAAATCAATTAAAAATAATCGCGCAAGAAACGTTTGACCCTGAAACGATGCCCAAGTCGTCCAGTCATACCAGGCCCGACTCGGCGTCGTCTGACCTGTGTAGCTAGATCAGAGGTTACGCCTCAATTTGAAAGGGGGTTATTTAAAGGTTAACAGAGATTTAATGAGGTTTCCCAAGTTTTTTTTATTTTTACATTGTAGTCGTTTAGCGTTTTTAGATATGTACTAAAGCGTGAAGAACAATACATGATAAACACGAGCTTTCAATTAATGTAAGTCGAGGTCTGCTAAATCCGAAAAAAAAAAACGCTTCGCTTGTTTCTTAAATACACTGAAGTTACAGCTCCACCTGCTGGATTACATTAGGCCATGGTTTGACACTCGATGTTTGCTCTTAAATTGAAATAATGGTGACAAAAAACTGCAGCTAATTGTGACCCTGCGCGGCCAACCCTTTAGATTTGACCATCTTTTGACGGCAACGTCACATATATGTCTCGAGACTGCCGTGTTGCCTGGGGATTTGTACCAGGTAAACCTGTACATGGCTGTCATTTTTTTAAACTTTCCAGAAACTGATTTCAGACCTTGATAGGACCGAAGAAGTCGCAATTTCAGTGGGTTTTAGAATGTATCACTCTTATGATTAGCCTTTTAGGTGGGCTTTATTGAGTTTAAATGCTTTGCAGTTTTTGCTGCGCTCGCAATTTTGCTTGGTATTTCGGCACTGGAAATGGATGCACTTTAACCGACTTGCTCAAGCACAGAAGAGCAGCTATCTCCAAATGTGTACCCTGACCATGTCTCGGGTCCCTCTGTCAACTGCACTGGGCACATTTGAGGTTTAAAAGTTAGTTATTATTTTTTGGTTGGTTGGATGAGTAATGCCTTCACCCCTACTCGCCAAGAACACCAAATTTCCTGTCTCTCGTCCATGTTGCAGGTTAAAACCCAAGGGTCGGACGTTCCCACGTCAGGTGTTCGCTGTACGTAAGATTTACTCGTAAGAAAAGTAGTCATTTTACCAGATAGTAATATATAAACATTGTTTATTAAAATGTTTTTTTTTTTTTTTTAACACTTTTATTTAGCGGCTAAGTAGCCAACAACGTTCCATAAAACATCTAGCCCCATCACAAACGGTGACGTCATCCACTAAACATCCTTACAAAGATATTGGGTGCACTAGATTTATTGTCTGGAAACTTTAAACGTGTGATCTCCAAACGATCACCCGGCTGTGTTTGAACAAGTACAGAGTATTTTCGTCACCCAGAACAGGATAAAAACACACTTACCGACAGCACCGTGCCATGATTCATTCTCAGGACAGAACATTTTGGGGTCACACCTATTATCTCATCCCAGCTCTTTCTTTAGCCAATCCCACAGAGAAAGAATCAGAAGGACCTTGACGCTAACAGCTAACAGCTAGCTGATGGAGCCAGAGTCTGGTCTTCGCTTTGCCAATTTAGCAGCCCTCAGGGGTCCGGTACAGATTCGGGGAGTTAATTTTAGCCTGTGTGGCTTATGTGGCTCTTTTGTAACAGCAAAAAGTGGACATAACGAGTCGGAAGTCATTCGTTTTGGAACTAGAGCATTCCCTTGTGTGTGAACTGGCTTTGAAAGGGGAAACAAACTCTGGAATACCCGTTGGCCGGGGTTCAGTCTGACACAGTTCCTCATCTTCTGTCATTAACTAAATCTTTTTCAGCCATGCCATTGCAGGCTTCCGATCAATACAGGATGCCGGTATTCAATTATAAACGGCTCAAAATCTTTCAGTTTTTTTTTTTTACTTGGCAGACTCTTTCTTTTTTTTTTAGGCTGAATCTGTTTGTTTTTTTTTGGGGGGGGGGGGGGGGTTAAAAAAACAAATTTTTCAAAAGGAATGCAAAAAATGTGTAAAATCCGGTTTTAAATAATCCGTGTATAATTTTAATAAATACCCCCAC